>SMSR01000695.1:0-17934 GCA_019453355.1 Ceratina japonica
CGCGACGCGTCGTGTTCATTCGACGGCCGCCCTTTTACCATTTGCCTCGATTAACCAGCGGCCCGGCCATTAATCAAACTTTTAATTAAACCAACACCCGCCTCAAAACCAAGAGTTTATAGGCGCGATCAATTCTACCTAATTACCAGACCGCGGTTTCAGACCCCGGACCCTTAAATAAATGTTTTATTAGCCAGAAGTCGTTGTCATTAGCGGGAGAATCATTGTTTTAATCTTAACAATGATAAATAATATTGTACAGGATCATTCTGTGTAGATACGTATGACGTACACGTATTAACTCTCCTAAGTTGGAACTAGTTAGCAACTGGGGAAACTTAGCAAATCTCGAGTCTAACTCGAAACAGCGGCGAGACGACGCGACGCACGGTCTCCAGGCGAGAGCAGTTGAACAAGTTTTCGGCGCTTTATTAACTCCGGCGAAGATCCTCAGCCATTTATGAGTCCATCGGCTCAAACGGAAACCTCCGGGGCCAAAGGTCGCGCGGCCTCTCTTTTTTATTTCCATTTCCGGGCCGGTTCGTTTAAGTCAATTAAGGACTCGAGTGGAGTGCTTTTGAGCCTGGTCTCAGGGTTCTCCGGATCGATAGCGCAGGGAATTCTGAATGCCACTCGCGATTGAGCGGCAAAGTGGCACTCAAAAATAATTTATAGCGCTCGTACGATCAAAACGCGTGGAAACGGAAGGGTTCTCCTTCGCTCCAATTGCTTTTCTGCTAATCAGGTTTTATGTTCCAAGTATTTCCAAGTCTGAGGACTTGTCACATTAATTTAACTAGGTACTTTTAGGTTTATTTCGTTCCTTAAATCTTTTACTACTGATTTTGTTTGTTTACGAAGTGTTTTATTTCCTTCCATTTACAAGTTGCTAAACTTTCACTTACAAATATTATTTCAAAGTCTGCTCATTATAGACGTTCTAATCATATAGAATTTTATAAAAGAATTGCCAACTTTAAAAATGCACAGTCTATTGAAACTATTTATTGCACGATTTATTAGGTTTGCAAATCATACAAAAATGACAACATTTGCTTTGATCTAAATCTATCAGTTAGATTAAAATCGTGCATGAACGAACGAAGGTTTTGAAGGGAGGAAAAAATTTTTGATTAACCAAAGTGGCTACAGGAGGGGTTCTAGTTTATATTCGAGGCCCATCGAGTGCGTTCGATATTTCATCGCTCCTTCAGAATTCCTTCTGTCCCTGGCACCGAGCTCGAAGATTCTGATATGCTTGCACCGAGATAATATAACAGATTACACCCTCGCCAAGACGAAAACCTTCACAGAATATTTCTGATACATCCTGTCTTTGTACAGAATAGTATTTTATTTCCGAGCCGATTCATAAATAATTCATGACAGTATGATTGAAATAAAGATAATAAAGATGAGTGTCCTAATTTCTGTTCACTGGCTCAAGATTGCACGTAAAATTATAGAAAAATGGCAGTGAGTAGAAATTTTCTCAGCTGCTAAAGGAAATTTGAATATTTAGAGTTTTAAATTACCACACCAGAAGTTTTATTTCAGATAAAAGTTAGTTAGACCTGACTAAAAGCTTTCAGTTATTATTTTCTGAAAGCTGAAAAATTGATAACAAAAAGAATTGGCAGTGACTGATAAACATTTCTATTCACGTTTCCTTTTTTTTTTTTTACATTTTTGGTATGATTTATGGTCATCGTGAAATTGGGAAATTCGCTAAATGAAAATGAATTCCTTTAACTGATGAAAAATTTATATCAATTAGAATTTGGGATTTAAATGGAGATATATCACATTTAATTTGTACAAATTCCGGTGTAACGGACGATGTAAGAAACTGGCTGTAAATCTTGTTACGGATTAGCGGAATTCCCCTGTCCAGCAGAAGTTCCTTTCCATTATCAGACCGAACCCGTTCCCACCGCGAATTCCGTGCCGGGGGGATTCCGATCCTCTTTTATCAGCGAACAAATTGCATCGTAATTAGAATGCTCCTGTTTTCGTTTGCCCCGTTCCGTTGCGTTTTATTGGCCCACCCTTTGTGCATTTTTGCACGCTGCTGTCGCTCGTAATTGCCATTCGGCTTGATTAAATCGATTTAATTGACCCACGCTTTTAATCTGCTTTGCACTCTTCCGTCCTCCGCAATTATTCATATAAAATCATTAAATCGTTTCCAGATTTTTATAGTAAATGTAAAAAAGTTTATCCATTCATATAGAAAAATTGTTGATAAACAAACCTCAAATTTTTATAGAAAGTATTAAAGTATTTTCTTTTAAAGACAGAGGAATGAAATACAATGACTGAAAGAAGAAACAGAGAAAGAAGGTGAAACATGTTTGAGGTGTGAAAGTAGTTTTTGATGATTGGAGTTAAAGGGGATGAATGTGCTTGCCTGGGGTGAGTCCATGAGCAGAGGGGCGGCCAGATCCGCTTCCTCGTCGGTCTCAGGGAAGATCGGGCTGTCGTTCAGCACCGTCGTCAACATGTTCACCGTCGAGACTGTCACCAACAGTAGAAACGCTGTCTCGACCAGGGAACACTTGGTCATCGGCTGACAGTTGAGTATGCTCGACCCTAGGGGCAATAAAATCGCGGCTCGGGCGCAGTCCACCATCGCCTGGTGGAACAGCAACCCTTGCGACCATCTGAAAACCATCATTCATCCCTAATTCCGACCTCCCAAATCATACTTCAATAATAATAAAAAATTTCATTGATTCAGACTTTCGAAGTGGAGCAAATTATTCATTCGTGCATTTTAATATTGTGCACGTGCATAATTTAATTGGATTTTAATATTTTGCATTGTGCATTGCTATAATTCAAGTAGATTTTAATATTTTGCATTGTGCATTGCTACAATTCAAGTGAATTTTAATATTTCGCATTTTATATTTAATGAAGCTTAAATTTATTGACCTTGAAATCATGCGAGATGAAGTACGAGATCGGAGTTTAATTAAAACGTTTCTACTCGTGATTTAGAATTGATAATTGTATCAGTCGTACTCGTGAAATTGCTCTGTTACCGTAACGAGAAGTTCGTAACAAGTGCCAGCGTTGCTCTTTCAACGGTACGAGCACAGACCGTTGTTTCTCACGCTGTCCTTTGTTGGGTAGTAATGTTCTTTGAGGGCGGGTGGAAAGTTTCTGGCGGAATTACCTGCGCAACTGCCGCTTGGCCAGGATCAGGGCCATCAGCAGGAAGTTCGCGCCCATACCTAGGGCGCCGAGGCTGAAGATTAGGGTGGCCTCGGTTGCTCCTCCCGGGTGACACTGAAACACCTTCGTCGCGTTCGACGACACGTTCCCCGATGCGCCGATTCCGAACCTCAGGTTGGCCCCGATCATCGCCATCAATTCACCTATACATATCAATCATACGTGAAAAAAATCGTCAAGCATTTGTCTATGACGAAAGTTTGGTTAATTGCAATCAGTGACTAGAAATTCTGTAAAAGTGAACAATTTGATTAATTCTAATCTGTCGCTGGATGCAAATTCTGTAAAAATCAATATGCGTTTAGAAGACAAATCAGGTCACTTGTAATCAGTCACTGTAGTAAATGTCCCAATTCCTGTTGACTAAACAATTTCAACTCATCTTCCATTCCAATAGTATTACACAATTTCGAATGATTCAGTAAAAATTAAATACAAAATAGCTTAAAATTTTATATAAAGATTTATATATTTATAATTCTGTAAAATTATAGATGTTGTATATAAAATTTCAGTATAAAATGACAGAAATGTATATGTAAAATGATAGGAAGACAAGCCAGTGAGTGGAAATTGTTGCGTGAACAAAATTGGGTCACTTACTATAAATGCAAATTCTGATGGAAAAAACCAATAAGTATTTATAAGCAAAGTCTAAAAAATTGTAATCAGTCACTCAATGCAAATTCCCCCCAAAAATCTACAAACATTTATGAGAGAAATCTGATTAATTCTAATCAGAAAGATTCCTCATATAAAAAGATCTATTCTATCTATTAATTGTAATCAGATTTCTGAAAACTATTTCTTTTAACAACTGCAATGTAAAAATACTCTCTGAATAAGAGCAATGCATATTTAAGTGTAATTAATCATGAATTTGCATCTAGTACGTAATTCGTTAATTAGGGGTTTTTATTTATTAGGGACGCTTGTTCTCGAGAAACTATTATAGTTCGAGCGGAAGCCACGCGGAATATCCGGTGTATTCAAAGGGTGGTAACACATAAAGTTCCGCAACGGTAGCGCTTACATATTCATCAGTTTAGCCTTTAAACTTCGTTGTACCCACTACAAGCAAATTCTTGTTCCATTGTCAGAAATTTCGATACTCCATCCACTATTCCCGCCTCAAACAAGCCATAATTCAACAAATTACTAATCCGCATTTTTTTGCATGTATTAAATCATTCAATCTCAATCAAAATCGAATTCAATCTCGGATTTCATACATTAAGATTTAATGAATTTACGGGAGTTAACAGTTTGACAATATTTAAATCGTTAAGGATATTCTGTAGGTATATAAAAATCTTCATTCACAAAAGTCACTTAGAATCTTTTCTAATATTAAGGAAACTTGATTAACAAGCCAGTATGAGAAGCAATTCACTAATTAAACAAAAGCTTTCGGAATTAATCTATATTTTTAATACAAAATATACGTCATAAATAGCCTTCATTGCCATTATATTGACGAATTGGGAATTTTATGTACTTTTGTCTCCGATTGTACCTCCAGAACATCCTTAATCGTGGTCAAATTGTCATCGTGAAAATTTGATTAAACGGCCGGCAGTGGTAGAAATAATTTCTGGTAAAATAGAGGGTTCAGACGTGAATCCGTGGGGACCGGTCGAACCGCAATTTAGGGTTTTGCGGTTAGCCGAAATTAAGGGCAGGCGCAACGTCCTTCGGCTGCATACCTGCAGGATTTGCGGGTTATGCGCGGAAATCCGGAAAATTGCCCGAGAAAACATTTATTAGTCCCCTCACGTAGCCAACTGGGTCTCGGACTTGAAAAGAAAACGTATTTCTCGTACCAGCTTCCACTCTTGTTCCAAAATTATTCTCGCTCTCCTACAAGCCGTCAGGAATTCAATGCTACTTTGATATACGTAACTTCTTCCAATCTTCGTGAACCTTTTTATATAGGAGTTTCGATATTTTCTTTATGGAATTTTCATTGCAATTTTTCACACAGGGAAATTCTGTGATGGGATAGAGGAGATCGTTGTTGTGAATAATGAATTTTTTTTTAATGCATTATCCATTTTTAAAGGCATTAAAATGGTTAATGTATTACTTGTGCATTACGCATTATTTTGATAATGAGTTTTGCATTGAAATTTTCACAACTCTGGTTTCAACCCAGTGGGTTATTAGATTAGAACAATTTAAAATATTTTTCTACTCTTCAATAAAATGTAGTTCGATTAATTCTCAATTAATCATTTATTAGATTTAAACGAAGTAAAACCAGAGAAGACCCTTTGTGAAATGAATTTCAACGCGGTTGGCTATTAGACTAGACTAGTTTAAAACAGGATAAGTTAGTCACGTGTAATTCGATTTGCAAATACAGCAGAACTACACGTAGTTCGTCGGCTGACAAATTTCGCGTTGGCCAGCAAGTTGATTATATCAAAAAGTTCAAATTGCAATTGTAAATTCTTAACGCAGGACACAATTTTTCCTCGTCCTCATTAATCCTCAATTTTTATTCAAGTTGGCTCGTCATATTGTGTTATTTCAATCCCGAAGTTGAAATTGCTACGTTAACGCAGTTCTCACTATGACATAGTGCAGGATAGAAGTTTTACCTGTTTCACTGCTCCCACTGAAGGGATGAGTTATGCAGGTATTCATTCACTTTCTTTCTACGACTTTTGCCTCTCCATGAATTATTGTTAGCTTATAGCTAGCTTTGTTACTCTACAAATTTTCTGATCTCTCAAATCCTTCATAAAAGAATTGAATAAAAAAATGAATAATTGCTCGAATTAATATATTACAGATTATTATTACTGATTATTATAAAATTAACTGATTATTATAAAAATTGTATATTAGTCTGAAGCTTTAAATGAGAAATAGTTTTAATGAGGATAAACCTTAATAGGACTAATAACAGATTTTTCTTTCTCTCATTCGTGCTGAATTTTTATTCAAGTTGATTCATTGTTGTCTTATTTATTCAGGAAGTTGAAATTGCCATGTTAGCACAGTTCTTTCCATGAAATACTGCCAGATAGAATTTCTATTTGTCTTACTGTTTGGGTTGAAGGGATGATTTATGTAGGTATCCTCTCAGTATTTTTCTACGACTTAGTATCATGAATTACTGTTCAGTTTGCTAGGGAGCTTTCGAATGAGAGTCTCGAGAGCCGCATTAACGAGTGCAGTTTCTTTGGGAGGTCCCGTAAGATATTCCAGCTGGGGATCAAACGTCTTTGATGAAATTTCAACGCGGCCCCTCGTTAAATCGAGCTATTAAGAGCTCTCGTTAACGAAAAGAGAATCCGGGGTTAAATATCGGCACCGTTTATTCGTTTGCATCGGGATCGATAAATGAATCACACTGTGAATACATTTATAGACGGGGTTGAATAAATTTCCCCGGTTTATATCTCCCGTTCCATTTCATATTATTTCCTGCGCCGGTCCCAGGAAATGAACATTTTTATCGCCCGACCAACTTATTGTCGGACTCGGAATTTAATGTAATACCCGCGCGTACAGCTGATCAAAATTCAACGGCTTTTAGTGGGGTTCTTTCAAACAAATTCTGTTTCATTTTAATAATGTTCCTCCAGACTGTTTACAGATTAAATATCTGTTTATTTAGGGAATTTCCATGTGTAAATACTTGCAGTATATTTGCTTGCTCGTATTTCATGTATAAATATCTGCAGTTTATTTACCTAATTGTTATATAAAAAATATCTACAGTTTGTTTATAGAATACGTATATGAATATAAATGTCTGCAGTGTATTTATTGAATTCCTATATAAATACACATGTCTGCAGATTATTTATTGAATTCCTATATAAATACAAATGTCTGCAGTTTATTTATAGAATTCCTATAAAAATACAAATATTTGCAATTTGTTTATAGATTTCGCATACGTAAACACTTTAGTTGCACATATTTCATGTATAAATATCTGCACTTTATTTTCATAATTGTTATATAAAAATATCTGCACTTTATTTGATAAAATTTCTATATAAATACAAATATTTGCAATTTGTTTACGTGAATCCAACGTGTCCTATTTCCGATGAGAAATTAGACAGGGATATAGTGTCAGGTTTATCGGGAATAATTGTCTAGCCAGAATATAAGATCCATGGAGCGCGTTCAATGATGAATCCCCGGTACGATTAATTCGGTTTGGCCAGGTAGCCCGAGGGCTCCGATTAATACGGACTCCCGTATCTCGATGCACCTGCGTCCCAACTGCCTCGCTTCCCTGTCATTCTTTATTTATTCATTTATCCGTTTCGTTATCTATTCACTCCGGAGATTTATTCATATTTCTATCGCACGAAAGCAAAATAACCACTCAATGATTTGTATTACAATTCATATAACATTCGCTGTTGAAATTGTGCAAGATTAATCCACGAGGATTTTATCCGCGATTGAATCATTTATCATTTTACGTGATGAATCTTTAATTATTTTCCACGTTTTATTGATAAATGGAAACGCATTTATCAGTTATGGTAAATTGAGGAGTTTTACGCAAGATTAGGCAAATTCGTATTGATTTCATGGAATGATTTATTGTACTTTTCTCATGTCTTGTTGACAAATGAAAATGTATTTGTCATTTATCGTAAATTGATGGATTTTATGCAGGATTAAATGATTTACAATTTCATGTCATAATTATTGAATCATTTTGCACGTTTCGTATGTTATTGGGAAATAAAAATGTGTTTGGTTGTTGTACGTCGAGCAGAAGTAGTCTATTTGTTCGCATTGTCCGGGGGTAGTTTTGACACCTTTAAGAGTGAATCGGGTGTTTCTCGAATGCGTCAGACAGTCTAGGTAGCTTTCATGCATAAAACAAAAATGCATCGGATTTTCCAGCCCCGATAACCCCCTTTACGAGTCCGGCTTTTACAGCCCCGGCCATGAAAATTCTCTCGTCGAAATGTTCCTCTTACCTCGCGATATTTCGTTTTCACTGTTATTCCTTTACATTCAAGTGTTGTTCCCTTTGAAACCGTTCCCGGATACATTAAATAAGTGGGAAACAGAAAACTCTGCAGGAATAATAAAATATTTCCAAGTGTCGTCATCAGATCGTTTAATAAAATCATATGGTTATAACATTATAATATGTACATATATCATCAACAAAATTGTATTAAAAATGTCAAGAAATTATTCTTATATAGATATTTTGAAGTGTTAAAAAAAATCTTGTCACTGATTATGTTAGAGATTGTCTGAATTGAGAAATTATGGTACATAGTATAGTGAGATTATTGTATTAGAAGTCTCAGAAATATTCTTGGAAACATTCTCAAGTACTCTTTTCTTATAAAAAAAGTCTAGCTATTAGGGATTATGTGAGAGATTATAGTAAACCGTGAGACGAGATCATTATCAAAAATTACAGTGGAACACATGAAGAAAATAGTCTCGGAGATATTCTCAAGTTCTCGTGGCTTATCGAAAAATCTAACTGTTCGAGGTCACGTGAATCGAGGTATTATAGTAAACCGTATAATGGGATCATTATCAAAATTGTGTTTCCGGATGGTAAAGCGCATGCAATCAGGCTTAGGATCCAACTCGGCGTGAATCGGTTAGTAACGAAACCAAGCTACCAGTTAATAGTTAATCAGTCTTAGAGGCAGCCGAGCCTGTAACAGTCAGTTAAGCGGGTTGCAACTGGGACTCGGATTCCTGACTCGGGGCCATTGTTAATTGATCGGAATTTTCCAATTAGAATTCTTTATTTATTAAATTGCTTCTGTTATTTGCTTATTCATCTCGTCAGATTTTATTTGTTACTATCAAAATTTCAATGAATCGAAGCGTGATTTCAAGTTCCATTAGAAAAATTCTAATATTATATTAATTAGACAGAGAAAAATGGAATTATTTATTTAGACTGTTATGACTTTTATTTATTTATTTTTATTTTTATATTATTTTTCTATTTATTTTATTTTATGACCTTATTTTAATTTTTTGTTTAGATTGTATTGTCTATCAACTTTTTAATCAACATTGTGTATCAACATCGACTATCATAAGAGATGTCGATCAAAAGTTCAATGAATCGAAGTATAATTTCAAGTTGCATTAGAAAAATTCTAATATTATATTAATTAGCCAAAGAAGAATTGAATTATCTATCATATGTTTAGACTACATTGTCTATCAAATTTTTAATCAACATTGTGTATCATATCTTAAAACTAGATCGTCTATCATAAGAAATGTCGATCAAAATTTCAATTAATCGAAGTATGATTTCAAGTTTCATTAGAAAAATTCTAATGTTATATTAATTAGACTCAGAAGAATTGAATTATCTATCATACGTGTAGACTACATTGTCTATCAAATTTTTAATCAAGATTGTCTCTCATATCTTGAAACTTCTTAAATTATCACAATTCTAGGCTACATTATGTAATGTATTCTTAATCCACGTTGTGTTCCTGTACAAAATAAAATTGGTACAAGGGGTTAACATTGAAATTGTTTTACGAGCTCGAATGTGTAATCGGTTAAATATTCAGAGGGTTTGATCGAAAGGAGGGCGTGGCCTGGGGGCAGCCAGGGTTCATTGTCTATTTCGGCGTCGCAGGCTATTTAAAATTTAAAAAGAGCCGAGTCGACTTTCGCCGGCCAAGTGCCGTTTTAAGCCCCCGCCGCGCTCTCTCTCCTTCACCCCTTGTCCCACCGGCGAGGAGCATTCACCACCTGCGGGGAAACCGCGCACTGGGAATTTTCTTCTCCCGGCCCTCTTCAGACTTACGGAAATTCCTACGTTTCCCCGAGCACAATGGCCCCTCGTGTATTTTACTGGCCAACTTTACAAGAACAACAAATTCCCTCAAACGCGATTTAACTTCAAAAATAAAATGACCGCGGCAAATGTTTCGGCAGCGGAATTTATGTTTTCATGAGTCGGACGATGCGGTCCGTGTTTTCTATTTTTTTCTGATCATTTTACGCTTGTTTTTACACGCTGGATGAGTTCTCTATATTTTCTCCTGTTGTTTTCTTTGCGCAAAATGTTGCGAATCATAAAAATTACAAAATTTGCTTTGGTCTCTGATTAATGCAAAATCTACTAATTTTGTTTGTTTATTAAGTGTTTTATTTCCTTGCATTTACAAGTTGATAGACTTTCACTTTCAAATAGTATCGGATTTCAAGTTATACTTTACAGATGTCCTAATCATATAGAATAATATAAAAAGAATTGCCAACTTAAAAAATGAACAGTCCATTGAAACTGTTTCTTGTATAATTTATTACATGGTTTGCAATTCTTACAAAAATGACACAATTTGTTTTGATTTAAATTTATCAGTTAGATTAAAATCGTGTATGAAGGAGAGAACGAACGTCGGTTTTGAGGCGAGGAAAAAATTTTTTGATTAACCAAAGTGGCTATAGTAGGGGTTCTGGTTTATATTCGAGGTCCATCGAGTGCGTTCGATATTTCATCGCTCCTTCAGAATTCCTTCTGTCCCTGGCACCGAGCTCGAAGATTCTGATACGCTTGCACCGAGACAATATAACATATTACACCCTCGCCAAGACGAGAATTCTATCCTTCACAAAATATTTCTGATCCATCCTGTCCTAGTGCAGAATAGTATTTTATTTCCCAGTCGATTCATAAATGATTCATGACAGTACGATTGAAATAGAGATAAGGTGATTGTCCCAATTTCTGTTCACTGGCCCAAGATTGCACGTAAAATTATAGAAAAAAAGATAGTGAGTAGAAATTTTAGCTGCTAAATTTGAATATTTAATCAGATTTCTAAACTGCCACCCTAAAAGTTTCATTTCGGATAAAAGTCAGTTAGACCTGACCAGAGGCTTTCGGTCAGTATTTTCTGAAGGGTGAAAAAATTGGAAAAAAAAAAGAATTGGCAGTGGCTGTTTGTCGAACGTCGCCAGTTGGAGCGATCTCCATTCACGTCCTCTCTTTTTTTCATTTTCGGGACGGCCTGTGGTTCCATCGGCGATAAACGGCGTCAGGACTGTTGGTTTTTACGCGGCTGACTACGAGAATTCTTCGGGCGTAGCTTTTTATTGATTCGCACAGTTAGAAACTAATTTCTGGCGGCCAAAAACAGCCAGATTTATCACATGCCCGTGTTCCTGGTTATCCGGGTCAGGAAGCGGAAGCCCTGAAGTTTCCGAAGTCGAGTTTCTTCCACTGTGCAGCACATACGGTAATCCATAAATTCTCTGTTATGGATAATGTAGTCTTCGAAATTATTATAGGGCAAGTTCGCAAATGGGATGACTCGTTTGCTTTGTACAGGCCGTGTCCTGTATCCTCTCGCCAAATCCCATCTCATTCGCATATCGTTATACCAATAATTCATATTCAATCATTTTTATCACGAACAATAATTTGTATAAGATTTCAATTTTTATATTTTATTATATCCCAAATTATTAATTTTTACATATATGGTTTTAATTTAATAATCAGATACTACATTTTTATGAATCATTATACCAGTACAAAAAATCCAATCACTTTTATCACAAATAATAATTTTTATTCTCTAAACATTTTCTAATATGATTCTAATTCCACGAGAAGTGGCTGGATTTTCCTAACTCGATCTAGCGACGCATAAGACGAGAGCCGGGGAAATTGCGAATGTAAAATTAGGTCAGATACGTAGCGGGCATTATTGTTAATTGAAGATCTTTGGTGAGGGTCGTTACGGGGCGAGTCCGCCTCGCGAACGACTCGTTTTACGCGGTGACAATGGGCAGCTGAAAAATTTATGTTACACCCTCCATCCGGGGAAATTACGTTCGGGGGCGGCCGGATGACGTTGCCGCGCTCCAATTCTGGTTTTATGTGACCGCGGGTATAGGGAACCCTGACGCGTGGCAAATCACTCGGAAACGGTGACGGAGCTGGCTGTCATCGAGCCTCCGTTCGGTTCTTCATCACTTAACGGTGTCAATACCATTCTCCAAGAAGTAGACAATTTGATTCAAGTGTCAATGATTCGAATTTCGGTGGGAAAGAGTTATTTGCTGTGTCAGTAGCAGTACTTGATATTTGGAAATGGTCAATTTTGTACAGGGATGAATGCTTCGAATTTTATTTAGATTCAGTTATTAATTATTCGAGTGTCAATCATATTTATTAGGAAATGGTCAATTTTATATAGGGATGAATGTTCCGAATTTTATTTAGATCCAGTTATTAATTATTCGAGTGTCAATCACATATATTAGGAAATGGACAATTTTGTACAGGGATTAATGCTTCGAATTTTATTTAGATTCAGTTATTAAATAGAATTCAGTTACTAAATATTCCAGTGTCAATCCCATATATTAGGAAATGGGTAATTTTATACAGGGATCAATTCTTCGAATTTTATTTAGATTCAGTTATTAAATATTCGAGTGTCAATCACATATATTAGGAAATGGTCGATCTTATACAGGGATGAATGCTTCGAATTTTATTTAGGTTCAATTATTAAATTATTCCAGTGTCAATCCTATACATTAAAGAAAGTACATAGATAATTTTATATCGGAATTTTAAAACCAGTTAAAAAGAATTATTTGTTTCTAATTTTTACTATTTTCGTTAACATTAATTATTTTAAGTAGTCCGTGTTAAAGTGAGAATTGGATGTATTATCCTGCCGGAATTTTGGGTAATTGTCTGGGTGAGACGGTCTACACGAGGCAGGGATTCAGCTGACTAGACCGTGATTCGGGGTAAAGCTATTCGGGTTGCAACATGCGTTCCACTCGGCATACACACCTACAATTTCCTACCGTTGAGCAGCTTGTTGCTCCCGAATCGCTACACCGACTCCGTCCATCCTGCTAATCAATCTACTTCCTCCCCAAGCAAAAAACCATTCCCTTTTTTAATTACACTCATTTTCCAACTCATTTACCAGAACCATACAAAACTCCATCAGACAAACTCATCTAATGAGTCCATTTAGTAACTAATTGTACAAAAACAATTTTAAAAAGTGCATATAAAAATTCGTTAACAAAAATCATCCGTTTAGTAACTAACTGTACGAAATTCATTTAATAAATCCGTATAAAAATTCGTTAACAAAAATCATTAGATAAATTCGTAATAAAAATTTATCAGGTAAATTCGTACAAAAAACCATCAGGTAAATTCATTAAAAAAAATCATCAGATAAATTCATACAAAAAGCCATCGGGTAAATTCATTAACAAAAATCATTAGATAAATTCGTACAAAAAACCATCAACTAAATTCGTACAGAAATCCATCAAATAAATTAGCATAAAAATGCATAAAATGGATTCATACAAAAATCCATTAAATAAAAGCTTTGGGAGTTACTCGCCTATTCGAGGAATGGTGTTACTCTTTTCATTAAAGAACGTACATTCATTTAACAGTCGAATACGTTTTCCTATAATACTTATGGCACAGTATACGTTTGTTCATAGTTGATTATTAACGCGAATGAGGTGCACGGGAAATCGGTATTGACGTGAAACAGTGAGCGTCATAATAGAGTCTGCGGGAAACGCGTGGACGTGACGTTTGACGGAAAGTTTCAGGAGCCATGCAATTTCGCGAGTGACAAGAGAATTTTCCAATCTCCTTCGACTTCGATCCGGCGGAGTTCCGGGTTCGACGATTCGGCCGGTTCAAACTAAAATTCGCGGCCATCAAACTTCCGCCCCCAGGCATCCCCCCTCTTCCGGTATTTCAAAAGAAAAACTTGGGAATCAGATAAGAGAGGATCTGATAAAAAAAATGAGGAGCGGAGGCAGCCGGGCGTAATTAATTCCAATTCCGATCGGGGGTTGACTTTAATTAATTAAACTGAAAACACGAGGGGGAGCGTGGAGAGAGCGTACGAAGCTTTCTTTAGAAGAGAAACGCATCGCGTGGCAGAGGGAGGGAAAAAAAGATCGCAAAGTGGTTGTCGTGCTGCTAATTTAAAGCGAGGCCGCGCGAGAAATAATTAACGCCATGGCGCGGGCTTTGCGAAAGGAGTGTTAAGTTAATCCTTCGTCAATTCGCTTGTCAAAGGTCGCCTCCTCCTCCTTCTTCTCCTCCTCGTTTGCAGAAAAATTCCCGACGCCGAGATCCTTTTTAGACTCTCTTTCAATTTCAAAGGAGAAATTTATAATTTAGATTTTTTTCTCTTTTTGAGGAGGTTTAAAGGTGGAGGAGGCTGATTTTTTTACGGGAGGCAAGACGTTCTGAAATGTTGGAGGTTTGTGGTTGGAGACGGGCAAATTTGGTTGAGGTTATTTACTTGCGAGACGGTGGATGCTGTATGCCATTTGGTTCTTTAATGATTTACTTTTACTACTTGCTCTCTCAGTATGTTTGTACTACTGGCTCTTTCATGTCAGTATGTCTGTAGTTTGTACTACTTGCTCTCTCAGTATGTCTCTTCTACTTGCTTGTACACTGAGAAAAACGAAGCCAAAAAATTCTAGCAATATTTATTGTATATTTAAGTCAAAATTACTATATTTGAATAGTAATCTTGAAACATGTTTGGATTTAATTAATGATTGCTAAACTTTAAGGAAAAATTCGTCTGTATGCTTAGTATAATTTTTACTTATTGAACTCAAACGAAAATACCGAATTATATAAATAATCTAAATCGCGTGTCGTAATATAAAATAAAGTAATATAAGGAAATTGTAAAAACTGAATATTAGAGAAATCACTAACCAGGGATACTAAAAATTAGTAACTGTGAATAGAAATTATTATTACTGTATAGAAATTACTATATAGATTTGTAATAAATACAAAAGGAACGTATTTATTACTCAAAGAAAGTATTTTTTTGGTACTACATTTCAATCTTCTACTAGACTACTATTTTCTCAGTGTATACTATAATTCTATTCACTTGTTCCATGTTCTGACATGGAGTCCGATAAATTTTTAATTTTAATCCATCACATTTTTTTAACAAAGTTTCACCGAAGTGAATTCCAATTTTAAAATTCATACACCTGTAACACTTGCATTCTCGATATGTCTGTGTTATTTGCTCGTCCATCTCGTCGTTCCTTATTTATTACTTCCTTGTTATTCATATTTTTAATTAAGATCGATCTGTGATGTTCGTCAAACAACTTCTTAACCAATTGAATCACAATGTCAAACTGCATACGAAATGCCTGTACCACTTGCATTTTTAATATATTTATACAAATTGGTCGTCCATCACGAAATTTTTCAACAAACTGAATTCACGATCTCACGTTGCATAGAAAAAAAATCCGTACAATTCTTAAAACTGGAATTTCGTTGGAAATGTGCAACTGTTGAAGAGGTGATCAGGGCAGTTTCCGAACGGCTTTTTCGCCGGGTTATTTTCGTAGCAGCGAGAAGGCAACGCGGGAGGAAGAAATGAAAGGGAAGCTCGGATGGTAGGAAGTTGCAAAATAATACTGGCCGGAGCCAGGTCTCGTTTATCTTGGCCGTGAGAGCGAGCGGCCAGTTTCGAATTCACCCTGAATCCGCCCTAATCATCCCCCGGCGGGTGTTCTCGCCAAGAAAAATAATCTTCGCGGCGCGCGCGAGCCCCGGAAACTTACTACCTACACCTACATACGTGTAACGTTGATTCAGCGCCGGGAGTTAAACGAACACCGGCTCCATTTGCTATCTGACAAATAATTACGTCCTTCCTTTGATAAATATCGAACGTCGTTCCTCCAATAGTATCAAAGAGAGTCGTAAAAAGAATTTATAAAAATATTTAACTGTTTCAAACGTGACAAATTATTTCTCAATTTTTAATTGATGAAATTCGAGGTATATTAATAAATTGTTCAATTATTTTGTGTATTACATTAATTGTTCAATTTATTTTATATATTATATTAATTGTTCAATTTATTTTGTGTATTATATTAATTGTTCAATTTATACATTTTATTTTGTTTAGTATTTTGTATGCTAAATGATTTAGTTTTAATTAGACCGTAAATATTTATGCAAACTGAATTAGAGAAATATATGTAAATTCGTATAATAATAATAATTAATAGATTCTTAGAGCAATCAGAGAATTAGTTTCACCGATGGCAGGCGTCCGTTTAATGAATTAACGACGACTAGGGAGCAGGTTGATAACTAAATACAGGATGCTAATTTCTATGCTAATTTGCTAATTTAGGCCGGTTTAATGTGGTGGAACGGTCCGGTATCTTACCCCGTGCCTCGCTTTCGAAACTCGACACACAATCTTTGACGTTCCATTAACTGGCTACAGATACTTATGCAAAATAATTAAACAAATGAAATCGCATTAATATGCATATTATTAGATATTCGTGGCTCGAACGAATCTCTAGCGAATTTCTCAGGGAAATGGTAATTAATTTCCTAATTTATGGTTCAAACTTCTTGAGTTTTATCGAATCATATAAAATTTAATAAAAGCACAGAGCTTTATCAAATTAAATTGTGTGCTTTGAGCCACAAGTAAGGAAACAGAATTAATTATCACTTGTCTAAGGAATTTCAATTACAGACATTCGTTTGAGCCAGAAATATGCAATAATATAAATATTACTTCGATTTCATGTAATTGACTCAAACGAATACAAATATAATAAAAAATACAGCAATCTAATTATTATTTAAAATTGATTTATGTCCCAAATTGCATAAGGTCAATGTACCTATTTCTACTCATGTCCCTATTTCTGCTCACTCTACAGTATTTATATTATTAAAAATTTACGATTTATTTAACAAATGAACAAAAAATATTTTTGAATTATATAAATATTACTTAATATTTACTAAAATATTGTTGAATTATATAAATTATTATTCTATTATTAAATTATTACTAAAATATTTTTGAATTATATAAATATTACTTAATTCAAAAATATTTTTTGTTCATTTGTTAAATAAATCGTAAATTTTTAATAATACAAATACTGTAGAGTGAGCAGAAATATTAACACGAGTAGAAATAGGTACATTGACCTTATCAGTTGAATTTCTATAAGCTTTGATAAAACCAGACTTCCCCTCATGTTTTGAACTACACAGAGGAAGGAGAAATTAATTCCCATTTCCCTGAGGAACCTCAATTAGTAAGACACCGTGTATATCCAGGTTTGTTATTAAATTATACTCGCGGGGCCAATGGAAACACGGCGGAAGGAAGTAAAATCAACAATCCTGGCGCAGTAAGGAACTCGGGTTCTCAGGCATTCCTAAATGAAACCTACCGCCACGGCGTCGTTCTCATTAACTGAGATTCGGGTCAAGTAAAAACAACATTACGTGGCAAACCGTAAACTGCGCGGGGGCGGGTCCACGGTGGCCAAACAAAGCCCAATGGTTTCCGATTGAAGAGGGGCCAATCGAGCGTTAATCGGCCGCGATTATCACGCGGATTAACCCGGCCGACACAATGCCATCGTTCGGCTACGATTACTCGGGATGAATCAGTGGAACGATTGTTAGGCACGAGCAATTCCTTCCTGCTTGATTAATTATCCGCCCATTCCGAAAGTCAATCACTGCCTTTCTGCCTGTCTTATGCCCGACCCGTTGTCAGAGGAACAATGTCGTTTCATGGGCGTACATAAATTCATCTAATTCATGTCCAAAATGGATGTATATAACGATTCATGGAAGAATTC
>SMSR01000696.1:0-29315 GCA_019453355.1 Ceratina japonica
TAATAATAGATCGTTTATGCTCGAAATTTTATCAGCATGAAACCCCAAATTACGTGGGCGAATCGATGCGACCCGCGGATACGTGGAGGTGGCGATAAATCGTTATGGTATCAACAGAGCCAGGGTGCCGCGCGCGATTTCCGCGAATTATAATGGCAGGCCGCGTAACGAGCAACAATTCCACGCCAGAATTACTCGATCCCCGTCGGTTCCCACAATTTTAATCGGTCGACCGCAGCGCGTAGCGTTAGACAGGACGATTAAACGGCTGTCAGGACGAGAACTCGTGCCCGGGCATGCATGCATGCATACGTCCGTGCGTACGTACACGGAATTAATGTCATCACCTCTTTCAGACGTTTTAGTGGCTCCTTTGTCGAGCTCCTTCTTTTTTATAGGTCATGTGTCACGCGACGAGAGTAGAATTGCTATAGTTCGAACAAAATCGTCGCTTCGTCAAATGTCAACCCCTCAGCCACTCGAGTTACTCGAAAGGGAAACACGAGTCCGAAGGAACGAATTGACCCCCTCTTCCCCCCCGAACGGAGTCTGACGTGCCGTTGAATAAAAATTAAACGGGACACGTTAATCCGATAGCCGGGGATTCCGCGCGAGAAACAGTCCGGTTATAAGCTCGGAAAAAAGCTGCGCGTCCGCGTGTGTTTCGTATTCGCGGGCCGTGGTCGCACTCGGGGAAAACTACTGGCGAAAAAACATGGAAATTGCGGTGATTTCAGACTCGGCCCCGCGCCGAATAAAAATTCAAATTGCAAGCTAAAACTGGCGGACGGAATACGGTCGAAAATTGGACAGCGGATTGAGCGGGTGGCAAAAAAACCCGTCGGTGTCGCGTCTTGCAGCGGACGAAATTCGTGTCCACGGGTAAATACATTCCTCTTGGAGGGGTTCTTGCGAGGCTTAAGCCCCCGCGTCCTTCGAAAAGTCCGCGTCGATAATCCTCTTACTAGCCATGGTAAAATGCCTTCAAAAATGGATTTCGAGCTTCTTACGAGATTCCACATTTCGCAGAGGTAGAAACGCTTAGTGAAAATGTAGAAGCGATCCCCCCGTCGACGTTTTTCCCCGCTCGTAATCCGTTATCGATTACACTTCGGGAGTGACAGTTCCGGAGGCCGGATGGTGGGAAACCCCTCCACAAAAGTTCACTCCTGGAACTTCCGGCAAAGGTACACTCGGCGAAGTTCTCTCGTTGTGTCCCCGTATTTTCCTTTTTCGCGCATGTTCTGCAGAGCTCCGGCATACATATATTTACATTTAGATTGAATTCCCCATTTACAAGAGTTGTGCGCCGCTCGCTGATTTCGAGCTCCACTACTTTGATCTCCTCTTCGTCTTATTATACGAGGACGAGAGTCAATAAGAAGTAGGTACCGCGTGCCATAACTTATTCACCGATCTTATCAGATCACGCTAATGCATCGAATTTTGATAAATTGAAAACTAACAGCAATCGTAAACGATTCGTCTCGTAATACGAAATACATATAGTATACTTATCGAAGTGAAGAGTTGTTTGATCGAATCGACCCAATTTAAATTAAGTAAGTTCCGGCTGAGCACAATTACGCTTCCTAGGCGTTCGGATGTTCGTTTAAATTGACAAGCTTCGCTTATCCGCTAGCTGTCCACGTTCATTAACGAGAACGTGACAGCGACGCGAAACTCTATGTAGTTCGACCATCGCTCGCGCATTAACACGAATATCACTTCTATCTTCGCGTTAATAAGAAGCTGTAATTAATTAATCATAATCCAGCACGATTGAGTGTTTAGAAAGGATTGTTGGAGAAAAATACTGCTGGAGAGGTTGAGAGCTTGTCTTAAGGATCGTTTCCCTTTTTGGTTCATATCTCGATTTTCCAGAGGAATGATACGATAGTGAATGCGTGACAGTGACGTAAACCTATCACTTCTTACCTTCTCGCGTTAATAAGCAACTTAATTGACCATAATCCAGTTTCTTGTATCAATCTTCAGAGGAATGTTGAAAGAAAAATACTTTTGGGAAGGGTGAGAGCTTATTTTAAAGATCCTTCTCCTTTATGGTTGGTATCTCGATTTTCCGGAGGAATAACATGTTGGCGAATGCGTGACGGCGATGTAAAACTGTATGTACTTCGATCATCACCCGCGCATTAACAGGAATATCTCTTCTATCCTCGCGTTAATAAGAAGCTATAATTAATTGTAATCCAGTTTCTTGTATCAATCTTTAGAGGAATGTTGAAGAAAAAACTTCTAGGAAAGGTGAGAGCTTATCTTAAAGATCCTTCTCCTTTACGGTCGGTATCTCGATTTTCCGGAGTACTAACATGATGGCGAATGCGTGACAGGGAGAGGGAATGAGGCGCTCGCAAATGTTGGGCGATTCGGGTCAAAGGGACAGTTTCCGCGGTGGTCTGGGGTTGTTCAATTGCAGAAAACAGGCATCACGTGTTTTTACCACGTAGAGACACTTTTTATTCCCAGTATTCGGCGGTTACAAATGGGTCACAACATGAGTCCACCACATCGTTTACAATCATTTCACTCATACATGGAAAAATCGTAAGAGCTGTAGACCACCAACATTCGTTCCACAGTTTAACATCGGAGATACCGTGGCGCAACGGCACCACTTGTAGGATCGCATTGTTTCCTTTTTTTTCCTCCTGCTTTCCTTTCCATATCATTCGTGATTCCATCGTGCGAGCACGATTAGGCGTCGCGGGTATCACGCGAAGGGATGCACACGGGAGATCCTATCGCGTCCGCCGATTAGCGGCAGCTGCAGCCCCGGGAGAGCCGTGTGTAAGTCGCGGGATAAGATCCGTCGGAGGTAACTTAATTTAACGAAACACGTCGTCCAGATAAGCCAGCATATTGCAGCCCCGTCGCCTGCCGCGCAGAGATAATGCTCGTCAAATCGAATTTACTCTAAACTCCTCCCGTTCATTAACGAATCTTTGTCATTCCAATCGAATATCGATACTCCATTTAATTCAATTCTTCAATCCGAGATCGTAAAAATTTCATCAAATAAAATCCGATCAACTCATTAGATAAATCTATTAAGGGTTCCTTTTTCCTTATCAATTTCTGGCTATTTCTCTTTTGGAAAATTGTTTAGCAGACAGTTTCGGGTAATCATGACGGAACTCTTGGGCATATAAGCTATAAACCTGACGGATGGGTCAAGTTGTTCGAAGATGGTGCGAGGACGAAGAATGGTGCGCATCCCTCACTCACGTGTACCACGGAACCGCGTGACCACGGCGAGATATACAGCCTCCTGGAACGTGTTACAGGAGCCTGTTTCGCACACTGAAACCGCTGCCCCCGACGTGGGCACGTTACAACGATTTGCGGCACGTGCGATCGCCGTACATCTACCACTAAACGTTACACCGCGAGCGTCTGTGCCTCCAGCTCGAAGAATTTTGCGGGACGCGCCTAGTACAACCCCCGACAAGAAATTTTTGACCAATGCAGCGACGCCGAATGAAACATTTAAAAAATGAAAAACGGGAACGATCGTTTTACATTGTCGTAGATTATTGCACATGCAGCAGAGCAACGTTAAAGCTTCGTACGTTATCGTCATCTCGTTATACGTTCTATGTTTACATTGAATCAAAAATTTGTTGGTCAAGGGTGGTAGCCGGAGGGTGGATGCCTTAAACGTATCGCTGCTTCAATGTGGTTATTATATTTCTATCCGATTCGATTGGTCAGAGAATCGTTCTACAAAAATAATTCTTCTCTTATCGATACGAGGTCTCTTGTACGTGTCCTGGTTCGTGGTATTTCAACACGAAGCTTGCGTTACTCGATTCGTTGATTCT
This sequence comes from Ceratina japonica, assembly GCA_019453355.1. NCBI lineage: Eukaryota > Metazoa > Arthropoda > Insecta > Hymenoptera > Apidae > Ceratina > Ceratina japonica. The sequence goes on from SMSR01000696.1 coordinate 3,846, forward strand.
CCAACGCGCGGATTTTCTGGCTGTTAGCTTGAGCGTAGGTCTCGCGCCGAACGAAGCAAGTGGAATGTCACCGGTGCGGTCGGACTCGACGGATCGATGGTAAAATTCGAAAGCAGTGATTGGACCCTCGGAATCGGAATTGTCTTCCTCTTTCTCGTTAAAGCCTGGACAGCTCGAAACACAATCGCCGGGGGCGTCGTATCCAGTATCAGACACAATTACGCGTTACTAAATAGTTACTCGATCCATTTCCGGTTGCATTAATCCGGGGCACGATTGGAGTGTGCCGCGCGCCAGGACACGAGCGATTCTGTCGCGGACTGTACAGGCCCGTAGATGTGACGTCGGTGGTCCCCGGCTCGTCCCGCGGATTTATTCGCCTCGTTACCAGCCGTGATCAAACTTCCCCGACAGGTCACCGAGTTCATTAATCCTCCAACGACACCCGACCTCGCCTCCTCTTTCGTTGCTCGAGAAGCTCTGTTATCTTTACGATACATACAATCTACGTACGGACGTATTTATTTGTTGGGCAAAGAGAACGAATGCGCTATGAGATGTCACTGCGGGTGTATCGAGAAATACCGATGGCCGCGCGAATTTTATGCGTTCACAAGAGAAGTAAGAAAAATGTGTGTATAATACTGTAGAAAGTACCAAAAGCAGAATGCAGTGTCTAAAACGCATTTTTCAAATGGTTCAGATTGCACGAAAGTCCGCATGCCTGACACGTTTCCTAGTGTCGAAATAGTCTACGCACGCTTTTAAATTGTTTCCGCCAATATAATTAGGAGGAAGCTATGCGACACAGTCGAAATTCCATGAGAAATCGATAGGTACACAGGTTACTTGGTAATCGCAGAGCACTTTCGCGGACGCGTAGTCAAATGCATCGCTGCGATGGCCGGCGTCTACACTGTTTTTAATGCCATTCCATGTAGTTCACATATTTACATACATGCACTAATGGGACGGTCTAATTAATAGTTGCGTCGACTACAAACGAAGGTATGCGTTTACATATTACAAGTACATATACTCCGAAAGGTACCGTTTTCGATGTCTATTTTTCCTCACTCTCTCTCTCTCTCTCTCTCTCTCTCTCTTTCATCCTCTCTACGTTCTATTCCATATATTGTACGTACAGGATGAGTAAAAAAAAAATAATCATAAAAAAATTGATCATACTTTTCCTTTATTGGATGTTCGTATGAATTTTTCGTTTCCCGTTATTAAATGCAGTCGTGCATTTCGGCGGGTTCGCAATTAAATTTGATAAAACTTTTTATTGACTCAGCCTGTAGTATGAGGTATATTCATGTCGAGAAAACACGAGCCGGTAGGAATGCAGTGCAAATGGTGTAGAAAAATGTAATCGATGTATGCCAGTGTCCGACCAGTACCGGAAATAGGAATCGTTCCCCGGCCGAAGGAGTACATGTAATATCGAAGAGCCGGGAGATTAGTCGAAAGAAAGGCCGGGAACGACCGGCACCGGGGGATCCGATATCGATAAAGAAATTATAATGGCCGCTATCAAATCGGGAATGGAATTCCATTGTTATTTCCGGCACGGAGGAAGGAAACACTTGTACGTGTTATTACGACCCTACGTTAAAGCCTGGACCACAGTTTTGCGACGTGCGTGTAAATAATTCCCTAACCATTACCTCGATAATTACACGGTTAAAGTTTTTACGCGTCGCTAATATCCGATCGAATGTATCGTAGTTACCTTATTTTATTAATTCAGTTAACCCGAAGACCGGCGAAAAATCAACAACTGATTTCTAATAAAGATAATATCACGAAGGAAGAAATCGTCTGATACATTCTTCACGTGTTTCCAATTAAATCCGTAGAAAAATAAATAAGTTCTCTAGTCTATAAGAACGTTAACATAGCATCAGCGGAGTCGTCAAGTTTTACGCTAATGATCAGAAGACCGTACAAGACCTCTTACCTCTTTTACATCAATATAGTCTGTATTATAATTATCGGAAATCGTGGGAACGTCAAATAACGCAGGGAATGCGCGCTTCCGATATTCGTTGAAACAATCGCAAAACATTTTCGCGAATATTGCCAACCTGGAAAGATACCGTGGGTTTATTTGCTCACGTCAATTCCATGTAGCCATCCGCCCCCGATTGAAACGCTAGCGGCGTTCACCACTTGCTTCAATTTTTCTAAATATCATCGCGCATTCAATTGTCTCTGATCAAACTTTTTCGAAGAAAACCCGTTTGACGTTCCCACAAATTCCATCATCATATTCCATGGTTCGCGTATACGTGTAGCCGTACACAGCTGCGATAATGAGAAGCTACATGGGTAATTAATCGAGAACCGATGCGTGCAGCTGCGTTGCACTCGCGCAACGGGCTGTCGCAGAGCGGACAGTGAGCCGAGAATTTCGGTCTGTTTAATTAATACGACCGTGGCATCATACGTTTCGTTGATCCACTTCTCGCCGCAATGATCATGAAGGATTTACCGTGAATTCGTGCCTATAATCTCTTTCATGATGATTAAATGCTTCCAGGAATTGTTCTGCCGTTTTGAAGAATCGAGGTTGCGAAGTAAATAAATGACGTCGCGTTCAGGTCCCTTCGTTCGTTTTTCGAATTCTGAGCCTCGAATTTCGCCCGCGCGACGGGCGTATGTATGTGTGTGTGTGTGTGTGCCTTTCGCGGTAATATTTTGTACTTCGTTGTTTCACGCTCGTGCCTGGAACTTGGTACTCCTCTAAGATTGCAGTTATTTATTATCGGCGTTTGCGAAGGGCTCTAACTTGCCAAAACGGTGTGTTCGCTAAGTTTAATTTAGGCGAGCGTTTCCCGGTCAGAGAGAGAACTCCGCGTCTCATAAATCACGACACCATATACGCGTGCACGTTTTGACAGCTCGGAAATGGAATTCCCGGATTGACGGGAATCTCGCGAAAATCGAGCAACGATTCCATTGATTTCCCGTTTAGAATAATTCTGCGCGTTAGCCAAGGAAAATTCAATTAATCCGGTTCGGGTAATCAATTCGACAACACAAATAAACCGTTCCGGCTGCACGCGTCCGTCAACAATATTCGTTCACAGAAAGATGACAGAAGTATTACACTGGTACTTTTCTGCTCGTTTTACTACACGACTACGGATTAACACTTACTATGCCGTACGGACGATTATAAGTATGGACCCGTTTTTCAATCGCCGTATCGTCATGGACGTCGAACCGTTTTTTTTTTCTTTTTATTCTACGCGATCACCTTAAACGACGCACTCGACGAACGAGGATCGGGGGATCCTCGTTGGTCGCACGATTCTTAAAACTCTACCTTTGCCTAACTCTTTGGTCGATTCTTCGATATAACGATTATTTAATAACGGTTATAGATATTTATATATGTACATATACAGAATATATACGTGTATGTATACATCAAAGTGTCATCAACCGTCTGGCCGATGCAATGAAATGTCCTCTCCGTTGATTTAATTGACACTTATTCATCTTGTTTTCCCTCGAACGAGATTACTTCTGACATTCATTACGAACTCGAGACACCGATATTTCTTAATTGCATTTAAGAGGGTCTTCTCAGGCCTCGTTAAGGAACAATGCGATGCTATGTCATCCTTAAATCGTTTTTATACACGTGTCCTCTTTTTTAGATTTTATCAGCCTGATAATTATCTGATCAGAATCTGATGAATGATAACACAGAAATAGGGCACGTTCGTTGTCCCATTGCTTCGCATCGCGAAACGACTCGAGTTCAAGATGGACATTGACGGAACATCGAACATTCTTTTGATTTTATCCCAACAACATTAAAATGATTAACTGTTAACTGAGAATTTCTAGAACACACCATTACATCCACTTCCATATAGCGAATAAAATAAATATTTGAGGTTGTATGAGCCGTAAGGTCCTTGCCAAAATTTTAAGACATGTAATAGAAAAAATGAGAATTACAAAGGAGTAAGGTTTATAAAATTGGTTATAAGGAATTTTAAACGCATCATTTCTAATATTCTAATACGTAGTTTTGGCATTTTTTTATTGGACTGTACGTGACTTTAAAATATTCTTAAATCATGTATGAAGAATTATAATAAAAAACAAAATTCTGTCATTCGACATAAGAATTCAGGATGTACTAACGTTTTAATAGGCTCGTGTTTTATTAATGTAATTAATGCCAATGGTTTGTTATTGTTTTTATGGGTTCATACAACCTTAAAATGGATCGACGTTACGATCAAATAAACGAGAAAGTGTATAGCCAGTTAACAGTTAAAACAGGTCTGAATGCAATGTCGTTACGTGTACAGACAGTATGAAACCCCATAACCGCCGATAAAAACATTTATAAAAGGTAGCACATACAACGGAATTCCTTCGTACGGATTCTAACGTGACAATTAAAGCCCGTCAAATGGAGCTGGACAGGTGTACCCAAATGTATCCACATTCTCGTGTTTAATAGTTTCCCAAATTATTCTTATACGTAATTGTTGCAATGTTCTTTGGATTTTCGAAAAGCAAAGTACGAAAGATACGAAAGGGTACCACTTACCTTTGACCTGTTCGAGAACAGGTCCAAGCTCCACGTTGACACAGGAAGGAGGAAATAGGAAACAAAAGGTTTCTGCTGGTCTCTTCAGCTCACTTGCAGCTCATCGTTTTTTTCTGGGAATAGGATCTCAATGTTTTGTACCGTTTTACCCTTTCTTCCCAGACTGTCGTCTGTATATCCTATGAGGGTCGGTGTATTTGGAACGTGTTCCCGTTTGGTGTCTAATTTTGTGTTGTCGAATTTTCTTTTTCAAACAATATTCTTCGATTATTATAATCGTTCTTCTTATCCGGCGATGATGACGTGCCGATTTGTGCAGTGCGTCACGCCTCATTTTCTTTCGAGCTGGCAACTGTCAAGTGGTGCGGCCATGGACGTACCATTCAACTTCTACCTTTTCCGGCGCTTCTGGATTGCACTTCGAGCTCCCGGGATCGTGTTTCTCCAAGCTAGACTTCCGCTCAACTCCTACGTCAGAGACGCTGTCGTATTGTGCGAAACAGTCCTCGTCTCGTTCTATGACTGTCTTCAAAACTTGTTCCTGCAGGATGATTTGGTTATCTAGGCAAGTCTTCCTTCGTGCCTGTGGCCTCACTTCTTTCGCGCGGAACGAGTGCTATGGTTATCTGTACCTGAAACACATTAAAGCAACGCGGACGGTGGAGTCGTTACACGAACTTCTACCATTCTATAGTACTACGTGTCGTCAATCTTGTAAAGTTAAACTATGCAGTCTACCATATTATACTAAATGTTTCGTATTATCCGTTGAAACAATGATGAGCTTTTATCGCTATAGGCCAACAGTGTGCGACGACCGAGCAGACTATGTCTGTCGACCTTTCAAAATATCACTCACTGTCTATAAGACGAACTACCTACTCGAACGCAACCTAGATAGAGCAATTATCCTTCGATCTCCGTTCTCGAACCGCTTACTACACCTCAAAATGTTACACGTTTCTACGGACTTCTGCCGTCGCAGGAAATATTTTCATGTTCGGATAAAAACTGTTCCGATTCTCCTCAAGCTCCGGGTTGACACTTTTTATTGGCGTTATCTAAGGGACTTCGTCCTGGAGTCAGGATAAGTTTCTCGGTACGATTTATCATAGCAGTCCGGATCGAAGCAGAAGTAGCACCGCGTCTAAATCGATCGGCGGGCGACCCGGTCAGCGTGCAACAAAACCGAAAGCGTGCGTGTCCCGTAAATTCTTTCGGTCCCGATCACGCGAGCCCGCGGTTAACACGAAAGACAGGGGCTGGAACCGCGGGAAGAGCAAAAACCGAGGCGGTCTCCCGCGGCACGGAAACGCCGCCGTTCGGTTCATCGACGCGCGCCGTCGTATCCGCGGCCTTCCCCGGGTATTTATGAGCCTCTCGCGCCGACACGCGACCAAATTCGTTGACCTACTATTTTGCACCTATGCGATCTAGTTGCCGGTGTGTACGCGCGCCCATATGTATATCTACGTACTGCTGATTGCTTTCCGGGTATAGACTACTTGGGTTGCGCGTCACACGCCAGATGCACTGACCCAATACCCCAGAATATCCCAAGTCCCCCGGCATCTTCGCCGTTCCGCTACAATTGTTTAACCCTTTATACTCCCCTACGAGCCTCACTCGACATTTTCAAATGGCTCTCTGTATCCATTTTACTCCGACACGTTTTTTTTGTATAATCTGTTACAACTTCGATACAGGTTTGACGCGTTATCGGGATCGTAAACACGTATCACGGAGAAATGTGGGGCAGGGTTTATCGCGCCGTTAACTAGCAATCCCATTGATCGAATTCCGCAATTGTACGATTCGGTATCGCGGCGAAGGGACGGGGATCCATCGAGCGCTACAATTTCGCCGGGTTCACGATTTACGAGGGGATCGGATTTTCGGTGGCTTACCTTTCCGGTAGCGGGCAGGCCAGAATTCTGAAAGACGCCAGCACGGTGATCACGAACAACGTGATCGCGAAGATCACGTAGACCACCCCCAAGTGCACCAGCGCGAACACGTACAGATTTTTGCCGCAGTAGTCGTCCGGGTAGTGGAGCGGCGACGTGTACGGCGGCCACATGATGCGGAGGATCCAATAATTTCCTGCGGGCAGATGAAAATTCGCGCGACTCCAATTAAATTCCCGGCCGTCGTTTTTTTTTCTCCATCAAATTCAACCGGGGGCCGTACGCCCGTTCGTTCGTTCGTTTCGGCTCTTTGAAGAAACTTCCGGCACGTCAAAAGGACGCGGTAACGAGCGGGCTCGTGTCGCGCTCGACGGCAAACCCGCTGCCGGCGGCTCGTTACTCTTTTTTAAACGGACGCAATTATGTCTGTAAACGTAGCGAGCTGTGTAACTAGGCGCGATCACGAACCAAAATTAGGTTGCATCGGAGCAACTTACCACCCACAACGAGCAATTACCCGTCGGCGCAGCCGGCGATCGATCGCTTTTGTTCAACTGATTCGAACCTGGCTCCCCAAGCGAATATCGGGGATTGAGTGTAAAAAAAAATATAGTCAAGTCAGAAGTTACAAAAATACGCGATACATTGATAATCCAGAATTATGTATACGCGTATTAATTTTTTATACGATTCATTACGCGATAAAGACTGCTATCATTTTTTTAATTGAATTATTATTTTATGGTTTCATAATAAAATTAAAAGAAGAGATAAGAAGTATGTTAGAGTATGTGCGAAATTCTTGACTTACCCAACATGAACCAGCAGAGAAGGAAGCACGATAAAACGGTGATAATCAATTTGGAGAACGAAATTTGTGGGCTGGTAGAAGGGATCGAGTGCATCTCCATCCTGGATCGTATCTGTACGTAGATGATGAACAACATGAACATCGTCCCGAAAGTGCCGCCGATCACCATGTAAATCGGAATACGGGGCTCCTTTGGGCACTCCTTGTAGAAGTTCCAGCCTGAAACGAACCAGGTCGTGTCCATGGAGATAAGAGAATAGACCGGGCGTCCAATGTATTTTTATTGACCCCGTAAAAGACCGAGAAAACACCCTTTGGAACAGTTTCTGTCCTTCTTTCACACGTCAATAGAAAACAAAACTCTCCAATTCGTTTTCCCTCGTTCAAACGTCTTGTCTCAGGTCTGTCGTTTGAGTCGGTCGGTCTATTCTCACGTGTCTATAGCCGCGTCTAACGGATTCAACGTTTGTTTAATAATCGCTTAGTTAGCCGCGGCAGCGTGCAAATAATAAGGGTTTGAGATCGATATCAAAAGCGTTGAATAATATAACGGTAATAATGACGTTGCCTGACTTCGCCGTGCCGCGCGTCCTATTTTGATAGCTAACTGTAAAAGCAATACGACATGCAAGTTCTTCCACTCCGCGGTATGTTGCTTTTTTTAACGTGCCATTCATTTAATTTAATTATTTACCGCGACGACTGTCGACGTCGGTCGATTAATTATTCAGCAGAAGTTCTATTGTTGTTCTAATAATGGGAGTACAGTTTTCAATTAGAAACTAGAGATAATGTACATCAGTCGACGAATTCGCTGTCGAGATTTCCTTCGATAATAAACACCGCGGGTTCTAGTTACCAGGACGAGGCAATAAATTTTCAAGGATCTACGTATATGGTAGTACGTTCACCTGTAACCGAGGTACGTAATTCCTGTTTCTACGAACTGGCCCTGCGCTGTTTATCGATTTCAGAGAGCTCTACGTTCCGAGGAAAAAGGTGAACGCACCAAATTCCCGCTTATAACAAAGAACTACGATTTGTAAAAAAGAGAAATACTAATTTTTAATAAGTACTTTTTTTTAGATCAATGAATTATTAAAATAATTCAGTGAATATAAATTTGTAAGAAAGTGGAACAACTCTTGGGACATTTTTTTAAACAATTTTGATGAATCACAGTGTATTTTCTAACAGTAAGTCGATCTCTGACTCTCAGGTGTTAAACGCAGTGAACTTTGATTCCGATTAACTCGGAGTCTCAGGTGGGCTTTAATAAAAAATTACTGAAAAAGGGAAAGTAGCACGCGGCTCGCGTGTCATAAACGATGGCCGGGATCTTGGTCGGTTCGAATCGCGGTATACCCGTGGTTCGTGACGGGGCAGGGCGAGGGTATCCGCATCCCCTTACCCACACTCTCGCTCCAGATTCGAATCTAGCCGGCCGAGTTTCTCTCATTCGAGACCAGTATCTGATATTCGTGCATTCATTATGCAGTAAACCGGAATTCGAGTCGATAGGGTGTTATCTCGAGTATCTAAAGTTGGATTCGTGGTGTTATGGTAATTAATGAAAATTTAAACGAGTGATCAGTCAATTTACGTGCAGCGCGAAAGGAAACGCCTTTAATGGATTTATGTCTAAATCCTTCGCCGCACGTACGAAATTCTCGTTTCGCTTGAAATATTAGGCAGCGAAGGGAGTCTCACAGAATTTCTACTTTATTAGGAATATGTTAACCCGATCCTTTACGCTGTAATGAAGATAGAAAGCAGCAGATGGGTGATAAAGTTACTTGTTACGTCGATTCACTGGGTTTCTGCTAATTATTGATAACTGTTCCTGCGCGTCAGGTGTATCGATTCGACTGTGATTGCGTGTATGCACAAAAGCTCTGCCGCGCGCTACACCGATCGGAACACGAGCTTTTTGTTTTATTTTTTTCATATTGTTCAGTTTGAATTACCCTTGGGCGATACGATATTTCGGAACGTTCGAACGGGAAACGATGTTGTAATCACGTTTTCAGGCATCGGCGATTAATTCAAACGTTTCTGTTGATCCAACAATAATAATTTCCTCTGCTCACCGTAAATCAGCATCAGGAACGGGACCGCCGACAAGCAAATCAGACAGATGATGACCACCCTCGTCCGGCAGACCACCTTCATCGCGCGCATCACGAAATCGCAGATGTTCGTCGCCTCGAGATTCGCGTCCTTCAATTGAAATACCACGGACCCGTAAGTAATCACGCCGAGGTTCCGGTTCTCCATTGTGTTCTCCGGCACTTTGGTGCTGCTCGTGAAAAGGCGGCGTGATTCGTCGCCTGAAAACTGAACATCGACACGGAACGGTTCATCGATCAGATTGCAATCCGGATTAAACCGCAGTTATAAAAAAAATCACTCAATCTCGGCGGGATAAGGAAAATTCTCGTTAAAACAATAAAAAATCTTGAACGTCGAAAAGAGTTGGGCGCGATCAATAAAATTACTGATAGTAACATTTCCGAAGCCAATATTCATCGCTCATTCTCTATGTACAATCCCACAATCCATCGTTCCTATGATAGAACGCATATCTAGTAGCCAGCAGTGAGAAATATTGAGAGCAATATTGAACCTCTCGAAGGGTCGCGAAATATGAAAGGTTTCAAAATGAAATTGAAACGTCCGTACGAAAAATGTTTAGGGTCACCTTCGCGTGTATCCGTGGGTATAAAACGACGGTTTCGGGCCAGCGATGCTCGGCTATTACGCCGGGAGGGCGGGCAATTTTTTTACGATTCAACTATTCCTTCGGCCCTTCGGTACCGTACATTTCCACGGAGTTCGTTATATCGTTCGTAAATTTCCCGGCTGACAGGATGGGCGGTCGTGAAATAAGCGACTGGATGAAGGATGCGCGACCGTGCCTCCCGGTGAAAATTACCGAACGTTAGCCATTAAATTCTTCTACAGTGCGGATCGCCGGTGAAATTGAATGAAAAAAGGAACGACCATTTTTTAACGTCTCGCGAGTCATTTACTCGGGACGATATCTCGTTTGAATTGCTAATAATAATCATGTCACGTTTCGTCAGCTGTAATGATTTGGATATAACGAGTGGTTAATCTCTTTTATTTTCGAATAATCCTCTGCGGTCTTCTTGGGACTTTTAGACAAACGTTTTGGGAAAATTGAGGCACCACTTTGCCTAACGAAATTTTCCTAAGAGGATACAAGAGGGTTTAAGGGTTTAAAGACAAGAATAGGAGCTTAAGAAGTTTAGCTTGTTTAAATTCATTTAAGTGAAACCTTCAGTTTTTCATCCTTAGAGAATCCCGTTTTTTCTTTAGGGGCTACTTTGGCTGGTACGTTTTCTGTGATCGTCGTACGTTCGACGGCGCTGGTCGAGGGAGTACGAAAAATGTCATACCTGAGACACCGAGCTGCTGGCTCGCCGAGAATCCTCGAAGGTGGCCGGCGAGTATCCTAGATTGATCTGGACCGTACTTCCGCCGGTTTTCACGCTCCCTACGTTGGCGTCTCTCTGCCGGGAAGGAGAGTTCCGCTCGTTCATTCCTGCACACGCGAAAACATTTCTCTTGTTTGGGAAACTCAGATAAAATGGTTAAAAAATCGACTTTTCTAAATGAAGATTATCAGACGAACCAGTGAAGATTTATTTTCCCCTGTCATCCCCATCAAATTCTAGTTATCTGCCACTGTATGCAACATGTCGATGTTCCTCGGATAGTTAATCTGTCAACTCTGAATAAAAAGCACAACAAAAACGGGAAAATACAGAAGCAATCGCGTTGAGAGATTACAGGATCCGAGGAACATGAATGGTTCAAGCTCTTTTATCCTCGGTGATGAAATCCAGTTATTAATTCCCCCCTCCCCTCCCGCGCACTCGTTGATTTCGCGTCTATAAATCGCGCGTTTTCAATTTTCGCGACCCCTTTGTCACCTCTCCGCCGGCCAAGAGTCGATTACCTTTTTCACGAAAAAAAAAAGATTCCAGTGAAAAGGGTAGTTCTTTTACTTTCATTCATCGAATCCCATAAATGCACTTTCACAAAAAATAATGATTATTCCAAGTCTATTCATTACGAAATGACGATCCTCGGCCCGAAAACAATGAGCGAGCTCGTGGAATTGGCTTACAATACGATTTGGTTTAAAATCGACGAACCCTCATCAGCCTTATCATCCTACCCGCTAGTAATAGCGTATTGTAATCAAATCCGATTGCAAGCTCGTCAAGAGATCCCGCTTTCAGCGTCAAACAATTCGATGGGTACTTACTCCTGACAACTTTGTAATATCAGTTGAATCGGCTTATAGCTCGAATATCAGACACCAATTCTCTGCCAATCGGGCTAGGACGATCGGATTCAGACTTGGATTACGCGTAAAAATCGAACATGTCTTCATTCACAACTCCACTGAGAACCGTCAAAGTTAGACGGTAACAAGGGCTCACATACCCAAAGAATATAATATTACATCAAATGTTCTAAGGATATCATTTAACAAAAGAAGAGCTGCGATATTTTAACAGAGATCTCAATGATTTATAACATCATTTATACAGTAAAATGTTGATTTATAGTATTCTCCATTTTTCTTGTATTTTAACAGATAAAAATTGTTAGAAAATCTCAAATATTTTAATCCGTAAATATTCCCAGATTCTTTACAACAGATTGCAATAAGTATGAGAAATGCTCATTTCTTATTTCATATGTGTGTCTTTCATTTTACGTGCAATTCTATTGAAACTATTCACGATTCATTATACACGATTTTGTTATATGATCGTGTTTGATCTTTCAATTAGTCTTTGACGGTTCCTCAAAAGTGCTCAAGTACAAGTGGCTGGTTGGGTTACGCGCGATCAGTGAAATTGATGAAATCGTAATTTACGGCTCCGGGGAGACGCGTCAAAGATAGGCGGTAACGAGGGTCAAATTGCCATAAGGCAGGCTGCCTACATGAATAAGTGGCAGCCCGTAGGTTGCACCGGGAGCAGGTATCGAGCGAATTAACGTGATAAATTATTTCATCGGACGTGTCGCCTATCGGTGTCGCTACCATGGGAAATGAGTTTATACGTGCGAACGGTTTTAATTTTCACGCGGTGGCGGGCATCGCGGATGAAACCCGACCCAGTTTCCCTCATCCTCGCGAATGCGAACGCTCTGCATGGTAATACCTTTTCGGCTATGACTGCGCTCAATGCAGCTTTGATGCCGTCCAAATTTTAACTCGACACTAACGGTATTATCTCTCCCTGTTTTCGAAATTGCTAAATCCCGATGTACCTCGCGAGTGGAATGCTCGTGTCGAACTTTCACGGAGAGATCCTGAATTTTTACATTTTCCGTGAGCAGCTAACAAATTACTTAATTCATTTTACGTCAATAATCGACGTCTGTGCAAGGAGCACCAATCTGTTCCAGTAGAATTAGTCCGGATTTGAAATCGCATTATCCGCGAAGCTATTTACAGAATCCCTCATTGATTATCGTGCAGGTAGGATTCCGTCTGAGACAAACGAATTCTCACCTTGATCAGCAGAGGCCCTTCTCGGATCTTGCGCCATCAGGCTCGCCTTTGTGCCTCTTCGCTCCTGTAAGCCGGTGAGGCTGCCCCTTGGCGTCCGGTCGATAGTCTCCGGATCGATACTCCTTCGCGGGCTCCTGGTCTCTTCCTCGTTACCGCCAATCGATCCTCTAGGGGCGTCGCTGACGGCGATGCTCCCTCGCGACGACCTGTTCGCCTCGTAAGGTCCGATTGAGCCTCGCGGGCTCTGATTCAAGTATTCAGAAGCTATAGAGCCTCGCGGGCTCCTCTGGGGACTGCGGTCCACCATTTCCATATTTGTGATGCTACCACGCGGACTCCTCGAGGAGTTCGGTACCAACGAGTGCCGAGGGCTGCGGCTGGGAACAGGATTCCCGTTCTCGGACATGAGGGAAGTTCTTGATCCAGTAGGCGGGACCAAACTGTGCCGCGGGCTTCTGTTCCTCGCCACATCTGGCGTCAACGAGTTCCTCGGGCTCAGAGAGGCCTCGAAGACCAGCGAGTGCCGCGAACTGTACAACGCGTCTGGTCCCAAAGCAGCGTCTGGTACCAAACTGTATCTCGGACTCCGATCCCCGTTCCTGGGCTTGCAGTAATCGTCGTTCCGAGGACTTCGACCCATCTTCTGGTTCAACATGTTACGCGAACCTCCGTATTGGTCTCGGTCCAGCAGGGGCCTGCGGTTGGTACCCTGAAAGGTCAAGGTGCAATAGACATGATTAAACTCTGGAAGAAACTGGGACTTCCGTCCGAGGAAGTTCGAAGGCTTCAACTTTCGGTAGGTGCCTTTGTTTTCGAACTTTCGATCAATTATATTAGAAAAGAACAACTGAGGAACAAGGTATACGATTCTCGCCCAGATCCATCTGCGATATCAAACTTTCAACATCGAGTTTAACTACACTTCCGGTGGTTGAATTTTCATTTAAAAATGTCTATATTTATACTAAATAGTTATACAAAATTCCATATAGACAGAGTTATAAAGAATTGGTACGTGTATGGTATAAAACTGATCCCACGAATGCATCAAAATCTGTTAATTATGCGTTACCTCGTCGTCGTTGTCAATGTCAAGACCGATGTCGGGTATGAAGCTGCTGCCTTGGGGCGAGCGTTGACGTTTCATGGTTCCCCTCGGACTCACTTTCGGCGAATCGACAGGTTTGTCAGTTGCCACGCTCGCCCGTCGTCCCCTTGGCCCGGCGATCGTCGACGTGTGGCCAACGTTCGTCATGTTCCTCGGCGGCCGACACCGGTGCGACGATGTGCTACGTTGCAACATTATAGCGGCATGTTCTCATCCCTGAAACAGAAAATCTCTCAATTATCTAATGACCGCATTCACTAACTTCGTCCCCCGTTATCCCAGTAAAATGTCGCTAAGGACGAATATTGTTTCATATACTTTATTGCATGCGCCGTAGCATTTTGAAGAATTTAACATTGTTTGCTTGACTCAGTGCATGCTACTTACGTATTTTCAAAAGAGTTCTCCAGAGACGGTGGCACTAGATTCAAGCAAGAAAAACCGTAATAGAAGGGCAGCAATTAACCGTGCTTCCCGATAAAGTTTCAAGCAACGACAAGCTAATCAGCGCAGTTTGCTTTGTTTCAAATATTTTTACTTAGACCGGCATGCAAAGTGTCCGCGGGCACGAAAGCGCGGCCGGCCAATATTTGTATGCTTAGCCTGGAAAAGTTAATCAACAGTATGGAATCAATTTCCCCGCAGGACACGTCAGGTACGTAATAAACGACGTGGCTTTTATAAAGATGACCCAGATAGGTACGTGTCGCACGCCGTTTCCGATTCCCTTCTGATCGCCAATATTTTCATACGCCCGGGATATAAGTAGTCGCGTCGCGTTTCGCACCGGTACGATTAATATCGCAGACGTGAGCCGACTAACGACGGGAAATGGGCTCATTAATTAATACACCAATCGATTTCTGCGTTCTCGCCTTTGTTTCACTTCCATCCCACATAAAATCGAATCAATACAGAATATTTACAATTATCCATCAATAAACCTGCACAACGAATTTATTTAATGATCTCAATTCTGCTCTGATAAAATCATGTAATAACGAGTTATTCATTCCGGATATTAATTAATTAGGACAGTCGAAGAACGGGATTTATCTGGATTTTTCGGGTCGGCAGGCTCCCAGGTGAATTTCCCTATAAAGTAAAATGACAAGCAGAAGGAACTTTTTTCCCCCGGCGAAATTATGCACTCCGGCCGTCGCATATTTAATAATGGCAGTGCGGCTGGGCATTAAGCTTCACAGAGGACGACAGGCCGCTAATAATTAACATGAACCGGGGTGCGCTTCGTAGGAGAAACAGCGACGATTTACGTAAATTGAATGGAAATTGCGTGTCGTCCGTTGCGTAATCGCGTAAGTTATCCAAGATAACGTCGGGGACAGGCTGGAGCCGTGATTCAGCTGCGACACGCGAATGAAATCGCCCGAGACCGAAGCGATGTACTCGAGCACGGAGGAGATTAAACGAAGTCTTTTGAGGATTTTTCAGAGCTCAGACGAATCCCAATTAAAACGTCAATTCTGTACAGGAAATATGTAATCGCGCAAGTTTGATAATCGCGTTGTTTTATTTCGTTTTTCGGACTGTACAGGAGAGCGGAGCAAAGTGGTTTTTCTGTTGATCGAGTAATCGGGTTTCCGCTTCGTTTCACTGATCATCGCCGCTAACAAACTGGCGCCACGCGGTTCAGCCCGTCGAATCGTTAGGCAAGCGTTCACTTTATTGGTCGCCGGGACTAAACGAGCGTTCGAGTTTTCAAGCTGTTCGCGAATAAAATTGAACATCTCGATCGGAACACTGTTAATTAAATTAGGAATCGGTGCGGCCCAGCGAAAAGTTTGACGAACGCGGCTAGCTAAGCCCCCGGGGTCGTTTTATGCCGGGAAAAAGTTCGCCGGAATCTTAAATCGGAAGTTCGCGGCTGCAAGCTGTTGCCCGGGAATGATATATTAGGCCAGGCTCGCGATTGAATTACATTAAGTAAGCAAATGGCGAGAACTATTTTCGTTGTCGTTTCTATGAAAAGTAATTCTGATTTTCAAGAAGATTGATATCAAGTAATCACGTAATGGACAGTTGAAAAACATTTTTGAGCAAGAAAAGTCAGAGCGAAAATGGTCGAGATAATTTGATTACAGCTGGAGGGAACACGAAATCCTAAAAGAGCTAATCGCGATGGTTGCGAAGGAAATTGCCAGCACTCAAGGTCGATGAGGTTCTCGACCGATAATTAATTAGCAAATTGTATACTCTGACTTCGAACGAACTGCTCGGAGTTCCGAAACATTGGATTCGATTAATTTATAAAAAGCTTCAATCTTTTTGTGCCACTCTTCGACCTTATCCCACCGGGCTTCTCCCATCATTTTCCCGGAATCCATCCGTTTCCATCTACCGGCTGAAGAGCTGACAAGGGAGACGGCAGATGAGTTTAACGGCATGGAATCGGGGCCAATTTTGGGGAGGCTGCAATCCCGCGCGTGCTCGCCTCGCGATTCTTCTCTATTTCCATTGCCGCCGGATTACGCACCAGCCTCCAAGACGGATTTTTCCCAAACTGATTTCGGGATAGGATTGTATTCCATTCGTACCGGAACTCGGTCCCCGAACGCGTAAAGTGATCCTCTAAAACTGGAATCTCAAATGCGTCTTATCCGAAATTTCAGCAATTTAAATCTGACGTTTTCGCGTGACAAGTAACCGATTTTCAAAGTCTGATCGATCGGTTTGATTGATTATGCATTCAATTAAAGAATACATTAGTCAGAATTTGGCAAATGGCAATTTATATAGTATTAAACTTCTTCCTTAAAAAAACAGTAATTGTACTTTTGCTATGGATTTGAAATTTCCTGTATTTTTATAAATGCGTAAAATCTGTAGTCCAGTCGTTACAGGAAATTGCGGAGAGATGAAAGTCAAAGAATTGGAGACGTCGCGGGCGATGTTCGTCTGCTTTTATCCGGTAGGAAATTTATTTCGATGGCTTGGCAGGTAATGAGCACCTGGAGGAGGTCTCAATTTCTCCGAGGTAGTTTCGCGTGTGATCGAACTCCCTTCCCGATGTATCGATTGATTTCGCGCAGAAGGCAAGCGCGAGGTCTCGCAATTCAGCTATTTATGTTCCTTCAGATTCTAATGATTTATTAACTGCGAATATTGCGTAATAAGGCGATGAAAGAGAGATGAGTATTTACGATAAAATCGCTAATTGCCTTAATGAGGCGCCGGATCAATTGGTCAGACGTCATATGCTTAACGAAATTACGCTTTAAACCAGATAAATCATCAGATAAACGTAAACAAATCTCCGAAGGAACAATGGGAGGATAGTAAAGTGAAACTCGACTTCCATTGTCCTATGTTTATCTCCATTTCGTCTTCAGTCCTGATTTTATTACATCATGCATTTTTCATGCGTAACCCATTCCCGGATTTCCATGCATGTTCAACGAGATTCGAAATAGGTAAGGGACATTCGTGGTCTGCCGGAAGAAAGTAGAATAACGCGTCGGAAACATGTCGGACTCAACCTGCCAGCAATTTCAGACGATCTGTTAAACGTCCATTCTTTCCTCGACCAATAAGACCCTCCCTTAAAACGGTCCGACGCGTTCATTTAAAGGCAGTGCTAAATCCGGGAGAACGAGAGATTCCATTCATTCATTGAAAGTCCGGTGCTGCGAGTTATAATTGAATCATTCTGATTTGTTAAAGAATCGTTCATAGAATATCCCGGCTAATCTCCATCTTCGCAATCGGTAAACGAACCGAGACGAAGTTACGAACGATAAAACAAGAGCTGAATTCTTGCGTTCGTCATAATAAAAAGTTTGCAGATCAATATGCAAATGAGGGAGTCGGGGAAGTTAGGAAATCGGCCACGGTAGTTTGTTCTTCGGCCTCGGGACACAACGGTGGAAAATTCATGCGTCCACGTTAATCCACGTGGCGTTAATCTCGTACGTTTGTACTTTCTGCTTCGGTGTTTACATGGCTCGCAAATAATTCCGACGGTGGACGGTTTGTTTAATCCGACGCGTTTGTGAAAGTGGTTTCGTACGGGAACGGCAGTTATCCAGAGAACATAGGCAACAATGCCGACTAAAGAAGTAATCCCCCTGGTAGGAATTTCTATGCGGCTGCTCGGACGATGGGATTACTCGGCGAAATATGGGAACTCGCGTTTTGACAAACTCAATTATGTTAATAATACGCGAGCTAAGCGGCCAACGTAATCGTTCCGCAACCGCTTTTCGAGGCGCGGCGTTCTAGCAAATTCAAAGACACGTCGAACACGATTCCCTTCAAATAAACTGAAGCACACGCGGCCGAACGGAATTGCTTATAATTTACAATTTATAACGATTTATTCAAACGGGGATTGAACCGGAAGTGTATTGCGTTACGGGACAATCACTTGCCGGAGTGTAGCAAATCCGAATAAATTCCGTGTTCAAGTTCCTAAGGTGAATACCGAATTGCCTCTGCGGTTCAGATCGAATTTGTCGTACGAAGAGCGGATACATTTTTAATCAGTATTGCTCTTACGGGTGCCATTCAGAAGCTTCCCAATCAGGGATGAACCTCAACGTAGTCGATTATTATAATATGAATCATGATTAGACGTTAAGATTGGAAGCTGGGTATTCCTCGAGAGTCTACCTTCAGTAGAATGCAGATTTTCATTAAATATTTAAAAATCATAACATGCTCTCAATATTTTTTGTATGCAATTCGCATTGCTTCTGTATCACATAAAAATCTATTGATTAGGTATCATTTCAACATATTGAGATCAGACAAATTTTGGGAGCATTAGTATTATCGATT
This sequence comes from Ceratina japonica, assembly GCA_019453355.1. Classification (NCBI taxonomy): domain Eukaryota; kingdom Metazoa; phylum Arthropoda; class Insecta; order Hymenoptera; family Apidae; genus Ceratina; species Ceratina japonica. The sequence continues at coordinate 22,611 of SMSR01000696.1, forward strand.
CTGTGGTTATTTCCCCGGTTATAGATACGATACGTGACTGACACCGGGACGAGCTTCTGCAGCTGATCGATATCGCGTAATCGAAAATAGAACTTAATGCACTTATTTCGTATGAAGCTGGTCGGGCGAGGTAGCGCGTCCCGGAAATCGTGTCGCGGCAGTGGTATGAGTCTTTCACGTGCCAGTCCGGTTCGCGTTGGTTACCGGAAAGCCGGCTATCATTTTAAATGAGCCCGTGAATAGGTTCGCCTAGCTTACGGCCATTCCCGTCTGCGACACTATAATAGAATGCGGTCTTTCTTTAAGCCCGTGGCTAACTGAGAAGCTCGTACCTCGACGAGAAGCTCTGCGGCCTCTCGTTCGTCCTGGGAAATTGTTATAACCTCGAATATTATTTAATATTCAGCGCGCAAGCACGAAGTTTGGAGAAATGTATCAAGCGTGCAAGTTTAGAGCAGTTTAAATTGCGTTATGTGGACCTGAAAACTGCTTCGCTTTCCTGGTATCTGGGAATCAGTGACACGATATCCCAGAAGCGCGCTTCACAGATTCTTGCAATTTCTGCCAACTACTCGCGGAGCCCCTGATCGTGACTCGCTTCTGAACTTTGACAAAAGGATCCCCTATTGGAAAAGTGACGTTAAAAAATGCACCTCTTTTCCTTTTGTTTACGATGAGTGGCGGGTATACATCGGGCCCGTTTAAAATTGAAAACTTCTTGTAAATGTTTGGAAAAAGATTAAGTCTCCTTAAGAGGGCGATTAGTTCGCTTTCCATAAATTCCACTGTGTATCTTGCCACCGTGAAAGGGGTAAAATTCGCTAATGCCGTTAATGGATGTGCTCCTTCATCCCGTCATTAATGTCCCCCTCGCGTCGTGAACGATGATGGACGCCCCGTTTTATATAGAATTTTTACGACCGATATATCTATCTCTGATATATCTTAGTTCTCGGGACAAAGCGCACGGAGAAGAAAAAAATCTCTTGTCTGTGAAAGGCGACTCACGTCGAACTATGCGTGGGATCGATCAAAGGATTCGCGGCGTAGGAAGAGAAAAAATGTAATAGAATCATCGGGGGCATGCAGGTTTTGCATGGCACAGGAATTTTTAAAGTACTACGCGGCGGACGCACAGAGGGGCTCCTATATAAATGTTAACAAATGAATATGATATAAGCACCCTTGAAACTTCCCGCGCGAGACAAAATAACAGCGGCTAGGAAATAAATTTGATGAAGCAAACAGAATTCGATCCACTTTATCATTCAGGTGCACGCGCTAGACGAATTAAACCAAATTAAATCACAGATACTAACGTCTCGTTATTTACGAAAGAAAGAGTCCGTGCGCCGCGGTGCGTTCGCATGCATTAAACAGGCATTTGCATATATTAATTCACTCCGGAAACTTCGCTCTTTAAAATCGGAAACAGGGTTATCGTTTGGATTATTTATCTTGCCCGGATAGGTTTATCTTCCTCGCCCAATTTCGCGAGCACATACGATCATAACTAAGAAAAAGCGAACCGAGCCATGGAAATGAAGACGGTCTTGCTTGGGGCACGCCAAGAAACAGGGTCAACGTCCAAGCACACTCTCTCTGTTTACAGACGTCTTTAAAAACAGCACGTAATTATACGTTCAGCACGCAGTTTCTTTGGCGCAGCAGCTTATACGACTAGCTCGTAGCAGCCAGAAACCGGCGGCTTTAATCGCATTGAAAGTTTGCGAATTACTCGACCAATTCATTCAAATTATTTACCCCTGGCCCGTTTCCGTTCCCGTGTAAATAACATCTCCGCGAAGAGTCAACAGTACGAGGCTATTGTCATAATCGATCCCCCTCCCCCGTTCTGTGTCACAATTGTCTAGTCGATGTAAAACGCGGGCAAATTATCCAGAAAGCATTTCAGTACAGAGAGCTTCTCTGTTTATTCGAGATTAAAGCAATTTGAGAAGTAAAATGTTTTGGATGCAAAATTCCCGTTAAACGAAAACGTTGCTTATTTTTTTAATAAACTGTTAGAAGCAAGCTTCTTACCTCTACACGTAGAAACGGTGGTGACATGTTAACGTCCACCGAAGAATAGGATCGTGAAGTTTCCCGCTCTGCCGTTGGTATCATATGTATATTACGTCGGCTCTCCGTCGTGGATCAACGAATAAAGAAAATTTTTTCTATTCAAACGGGCAACGGTATATAATAGTAGCGATCTCGGTTCGATATTTAAGGATTCCGTTTGTTATACGGACTGGTTAACTCGGTGATTGGTTTGTTTTCGGCGCGGCGACCGCTCGGATGCAAGTTGTCGCAATCGCGGCTCGAAGCAGACTGAACCACTGAACGCGCCCCGCCGCTCGAGCCAGCGAATACGACGCGCAGAACGGAGACGCTCTCTCACTGATACGCCCGGCGATTGCCAGTTCAACCCTTGCGATTAGACCCGTCGGTCCTCGATTTTCATTATTGTATCACATTTACAAAATTAAGAAATATACATTTCTATGTATGACAGTTTATGAATATTTAGTATATTCAAACTAGGATTCTTCGATCGCTGATGAATCGCGTATGAATTCTACATTTCTCTCGACACGTGCCTGATCTCTAGATTTTACGCATTTATATAAAATTTTCTCAATACAATACAAAGATTGCATTTACGAAAATATGAAGACTTGAGTTCATACAGAAATATCTATGTATTTATAGAAGAAGTCCTGAAACCCTGAATGATTTATATCAACGCATAATATCAAATACTGAGCCTGGAAATATGAAATCTGTAGCATACGTTCCTCGCATGATATAGGCACCGGCAGAGAAAATGTTTCTCAGAATCCCAACCCCAGGGAAAAATGTATTTCTATGAATTTTCCAGTGCCTGGTTAAATGGTAGGAGAAATTATTTTTGACTGATAAACATTTGTGTTAATTCATGCCTTTAAAGGGAATGTCGTCAAACCTTCTCCTACAGGTTTCCCCATTTTTGCTGAAGGCTTAAGCAATTAGCGTCTTGACTCGTATCAGCGTCTTGAGTCGTATCAGCGTCTTATTTAGTTTGGTCTTAGCTCCCACATTCTCGGCACGATAACTCTACGGTCCTCCTGCGCTTCCTAGTCATAGGATCAAATTCCATGAAGGACTATTTAAAAACTCTTTGTCTCTAGGAGAAAATTTTTTCGTTCCACATGAATTATTCATTAGCTATAAATTCTTTCTCTCTCTCTCTCTCTCTCTCTCCCTGGCACAGTTTCAAGTGGTTTGAACTTTTCCGCAGCGGACTTCCTTGAAATGCCCCGGGCGTGCAAATAAACATTGCTGCGTGAAAATATAAATTTAAAACGTTTCGTATGAGGAGACGAAAATGGAAATTATAACGTGAAAGTAGGTTCTCTAATATTGTTTATACTCAATCATACATGCAGTATACATTTTGCCCAGCGTAATTAAAAACGAAATTAGAACGGCACAAACTGCGACGCGATGTATAAAACGCATCAAGTATATGAATAACGTTTAAAGTGGATATTCTGGAATATGATTGATGGCCTTAAGGCGCGGGGGAGGAGGGAACGAATGCGAACGATCGTTAAAATCTTATCCGGAAGAATTTAAATCCTCGTGGAACAACCGCGGGCTCGCCTCTGCTTTTATTGGACGGGCATAGGTAACTGTGCTTCGGGGCGTGATAAAATTAGACGCGCGCGGTTATTTCTTACCCCGACTGTTGCTGTATTCCCATGCATTAAAAAACACGAGGCGATAAACAGGAAGTTTGTACGGCGAAGGGTTAATCGTTCATTTTTATCGCCTATTTCCAGCGCANATTAGTTTGCTCTTAGCCCCCACATTCTCGGCACGATAACTCTACGGTCCTCCTGCGCTTCCTAATCATAGGATCAAATTCCATGAAGGACTATTTAAAAACTCTTTGTCTCTAGGAGACAATTTTTTCGTTCCACATGAATTATTCATTAGCTATAAATTCTTTCTCTCTCTCTCTCTCTCTCTCCCTGGCACAGTTTCAAGTGGTTTGAACTTTCCCGCAGCGGACTTCCTTGAAATGCCCCGGGCGTGCTAATAAACATTGCTGCGTGAAAATATAAATTTAAAACGTTTCGTATGAGGAGACGAAAATGGAAATTATAACGTGAAAGTAGGTTTTCTAATATTGTTTATACTCAATCATACATGCAGTATACATTTTGCGCAGCGTAATTAAAAACGAAATTAGAACGGCACAAACTGCGACGCGATATAGTATAAAACGCATCAAGTATATGAATAACGTTTAAAGTGGATATTCTGGAATATGATTGATGGTCTTAAGGCGCGGAGGAGGAGGGAACGAATGCGAACGATCGTTAAAATCTTATCCGGAAGGATTTAAATCCTCGTGGAACAACCGCGGGCTCGCCTCTGCTTTTATTGGACGGGCATAGGTAACTGTGCTTCGGGGCGTGATAAAATTAGACGCGCGCGGTTATTTCTTACCCCGACTGTTGCTGTATTCCCATGCATTAAAAAACACGAGGCGATAAACAGGAAGTTTGTACGGCGAAGGGTTAATCGTTCATTTTTATCGCCTATTTCCAGCGCAATTATCGTCGCGATTTTATCGCCGGGGCTGCACGCGAAAATACCGGGCCGCAGTATTTTTACAAGCTGCCCTTTGTTCCTTCGTCAAGGGAGAAAAGAAACTGGCCTTTTTTTAATCTTCTGCCGGGCGCACTCGCTGAAGCTTACTACATTATTCACGCAGTCAAGCATTCCTGCCCCGCTGCGAGCGGAATCAAAGGGTTTATGCGCCCCGTCATTCAATTTATGCGAAAGTTCACCTGTGTATGGTTTAATATGAAAATACAATTTGTATCCCCGTTGCGATAGCTTTAGCAAGAGCGATACGGTCGTATCGAGCGATTCTTGAACTTATCTCTCTGACAGGAACGCGTGGCTTATTTTATGCGTCGTCTCAAATATTCAACGAGACGGTGAAGAAATATTTGTTCCCGTGATGTTGCATAAACACGGCATATTTACCTGAACCTAGCCCATTTTTATTATTCAAAATATTCACTTGGGGGCATAAGACATTCTTGGAAGCATCGTGAATTCGTACACAAAATGATTAACCCATTTTTCGCATCGTTCTCTACTATCTCTAATATTTCGTATAAAAATTGATGCGATGCTTCGTCCGAGACAATGTTTGATACTATAATTTATATACCAATTGACGGAACATGTTGTTTGGCGTAATAATTGATATTACCATGCAAATAGTTAACGCGAATCAATGTTTGACTATGAACGCGGGATACAGTTTGCGGTAAACAAGGAAACCTTTTTAAAATATTAAACCTGACGGCATTAAATAGCAATTCAATTTCCTGCTTTATTTTCAAATTTCCTCTTTACACCCACGGACGACGTGCAGCTTGCCTAGTTAATTCGTATTTAAGAACGCGAGGTTTCCGCGTTTAGAGATAGGAACTCTTGTGTTATTACGTCGAGCCAGTTAATTTCATGGAGACCGTAATTTATGAGCGACTCCGCTGAAATTAGTGTTTCCCGTATAATTGCTATTTTTCCCCAAGCGCCGCGTTCCTAACAGTAACTCACTCGCGCTTTTCTACGTTCTACCGTGGACAGTTCTTTTATGACAAACATTGCAATTCTTTTCTCTATACTGCTCGATATTCGGGCAGTTAACAAGAGTGAAATAGATCACGAAGCCCGAGGTTTACACCCGTGTAACGTGAACTTTCACCTTTAACGGAAGCGGTAGGGAAACGAGAAGAGTTACGTATTTTTCTTCAATCGCTTTTATTTCCCCGGGTCGCCATAAAAATACCGATAGAAAAGCTAAATCTAAACGCACACGACGATCTTGAAATAAGAGGCAGTTAACGTTTTTAATCCGAGAATTTCTTAATCGAAGTTATTGAATGTGAACTATGCTCGAAGTTAGGGTCATTGTAGACTTCGTCGTAGTGTGATTAGATTCCACGAAACTAGTCCCGACTGCGTTCGTAATTCCCAAAGACCGGCATAGTTACGTGATTTAATAATCGGATCAGACTCGAGCGGACTTGGGCATTCAATCAATGACAAAACTGGAGTTATCAATATCGCACGCATAAGTTAACGAAAACCGATGTCACTGGAGGGTAAATCTTTTGCTGAAGAAGTTTGCCTCGGAATTGAATTTCGATTTCAATCAAAACGATAAAGACCGGCGAGATATTTGTCAGGAAAATGAGCTTCGAAATTAAATTCCATCCGACTCGAACGGGCAATCAATTTACAAACTGTATTAATGAACTTCTTAGGGGAATCGACTCGCGATCCTCTTCGGCGAGTCGCCTAGTTATTTTCCTTACAAATTGTTTCTGATTCAAGGACATTCCTTTTTGATTGCTTTCCACTTTAAGAAGGCAGACTTATATTTCGCTTATCAAATTATTTTTTTTAAGCTGATAGATATACACGATGAATCAATAACAAGTATTAATTGCAATAACTTGTGTAATGATTTTATCAAAATATGTTCTATATGAATTGATGAAGAAATAAAGATACATTTTTTTAATTGGATTTTTGTTAGCTTTTGTAATAAGATTTATGTTGCCATGGAATTGACAATACCATCAGTACTGTCTTCTTTTTATCCCTTTAAATTGCCTCTTTTATACTCTG
>SMSR01000696.1:30446-125705 GCA_019453355.1 Ceratina japonica
CTTATCAAATTATTTTTTTTAAGCTGATAGATATACACGATGAATCAATAACAAGTATTAATTGCAATAACTTGTGTAATGATTTTATCAAAATATGTTCTATATGAATTGATGAAGAAATAAAGATACATTTTTTTAATTGGATTTTTGTTAGCTTTTGTAATAAGATTTATGTTGCCATGGAATTGACAATACCATCAGTACTGTCTTCTTTTTATCCCTTTAAATTGCCTCTTTTATACTCTGTGCCAATTTAACTGAAGAGAAGTGCTTTTTCGTCTAATGCCATCGAATTCCCTTTGTTCGATAGACAAAATGTTTTATTTAAACTCTAGGGATGTTTGGACAATTCCTGGTAGGTAAACCACTCAGTGACCAATGGATAAAATGTCGCGGAAAACTAGTACCTCTTTTAAGCCGGTGTTCGCTGTCCAGTGGCTATTTGCATTATAAACCAGGCGTGTAAATGCGATACCATTCATTTATTGTTCACTTCACTCATTGCAATTTTACAGAATTATCAAACATCGACGAAAGTCAACATCCTCTTTGGAAATACCTGATTGACTAATTGATAAGTATACTGATTTTTATGCAAAATGTCAAAATTGAAATCTAAATTGAAATTTCCCTTTCAAAACCGATGTGTAGTTATGCATGCAATATTTTTGCACGTCGCATGCAATTTTCATACTTTTCCGACGTCCAATCAAAATATGCATCAAGATATTGTGAATGTATATTGTCGAGGTGATCTACTGTAACAATTTTAACGAGCACCTAACCGATACGTACAATATTTCTTGGGCGAGAAGACGTCCTGCGACCTATTTCCGACGCATTCCTCTGATCGCTGTGAAAAAGATCACCACTGACCTCGCCAGATCTCTTCCACTTCGCTCTTCGATGCAAATGCCATTTGGGAGCTTTATTCAAAAATTCCAAGATGTCCCGGCTGATAGATTGGATGTGCAAACCTGCCGTGGTTCCCGCTCAGTTTTTTCGACTCGAGGAAATGTTAACCAGTGTCGCATGAATAATTTTCTCCGATCGCGGAACCTCAAAGTAACCACGTGTATTAATTTTATCTAAAGTTTCGNATCATTGTCAATTGTAAATTCTATTGCAATTTCAATCAAGAACATTTTGAAATAATGATTATGTTACAGCATTTATAAAAGAAATGCGCAATATTTTTTTAACGGAAAGAGACTTGGAAGAAGTTTTCAATAAACATGATTATGTTACAACATTCACGAAAGAAATGTGTAATACTTTCCGAGGGGAAGGAGACTTGTAAGAAGCTGGGGAGAAAATTGAATAGANGAGGGATGTTTTCGAGGGAACCCCTTAATTCTCCGATATAAACATAACTCGAAGTATTTCATTGAAACATGTGTTCAGCGAAGATGAGCTCGGTTCTACGATAGTGGCTCATGTTTGCTGTAATTTTCTCGATCAATATACTAGGTCGAACGAAGCTATGATCGGAGTAACAACGTTTCACGACGATAAGAACTTCGGATCGGGTCAGGATGATACATAGACACGTTTAGCAATTTGTTGCTTGCGAGTGTTTGCCGTGGCATCAAACTTTAGATTTGTAGTTACGTTTCAATAATCATTAGGGTCAAGCTCTCGGAACGCAGCCCCTTGTTTCCAGGCTAAATTCTGGCTGCAATATGATGCATCAGGTCTGAGAATTTTGAACATTAACGAGAGTCTCTGATGAGATTAAGCTCGAATTACTGCGATTTTGTTTCACCGCGAAATACAATTATAATTCAGAATAGAGATGAAATATAATTCATATAAATGTAGTATTCTGTAATAATTTCTGGAAATGGCTGAATGCGAAATTTTGCGCGTCGGAGCGAAATGGCGTGTGTCAATATTTGCCTCTGTGCGATTAAGATTAGTATTCACAGTGCGTGTGCGTCGGGAACTACGAACTATGCGATGTGTATCAATACGAAAACATCAATGGTCATGGCTGATCTGGCAACCTAATAATACCGCCGACAATCTCGTATCTCTTGTTGGACGGTGCACTACAACGTCGTCCGAACAGTAATGATGTCTACCAACGGGCCACAATAACATTTTACATTTCAAACAGATTATTTGCGGTATTGTACGGACGTGAACAGGGCTGTGAGCGTCACGCTGCATTTAGATCGAACGAACAAACGGTCGTTCGCCTCTCACTTTAGAACATTTATGTTCCTTCTAAACTGTAACTGTCCCATTAAATGTCGACTCCATAGCAATAAAATCTACGGAAATGATCACGATCACTGTTCATTGTCAATTGTAAATTCTATTGCAATTTCAATCAAGAACATTTTGAAATAATGATTATGTTACAGCATTTATAAAAGAAATGCGCAATATTCTTTTAACGGAAAGAGACTTGGAAGAAGTTTTCAATAAACATGATTATGTTACAACATTCACGAAAGAAATGTGTAATATTTTCCGAGGGGAAGGAGACTTGTAAGAAGCTGGGGAGAAAATTGAATAGATGAATTGAAGGTGACATGCGATGTCGACGCTGTCATGGTTCAGTTATTCTATTGTGGAAGAAAGAACGTAATAACGTAGACCGTACTCGTTTTGAACCCGGCTTAACTGAAAACAATTCCCAGGAAACATTCAAATTGAATTAAGCAATCTTGTAACTTCGCTTTGGCACCGTCTGATCAATAATAGACTGCACTACTGCGAGCGCTGCCTTAATTATCAAGTGCTCGATATTTCCAGCGACTCCCTCAATTTTTCCATTAAAGCTCGCACCTATTTTTATAACGAATCCGTTTCTGAATATTTCATTATTTATTCTTAGAGAAAAAATGTCTTTTATCAGTAACAAGAATTTTAATATGACAATGTTCTGGAAATCTATTTTCCATCTCCCGTTTTATTAAACTCGTTGGTCTGGCATGCCTTTATATTACATCTTGCAACACGGATTGAGTGAATATGCTCGACTGGTTTGTACACCGAGCTTGTAATTGCAACCTTTTACGATACAATGAGTATATCTGCGTTCTTGTGAGGAGCACCAACTGGAAAGTTGGTTCATTTCTCTTGTGGATTACGTTAACCCTTTCTGTGCATGAATTATGTGATGATTACGTGACCAGAGGGTGATGCGAGAACACGCGCATGCGACTGAATGATGGATAAGAGATTGTTCTGAAAAAGAGAAAAAGCGAAACTAGGAATCTGTCAGCGTACAATAATTAGAAATGAGTGATGAGCGTGAAAAAAAAATCATGAGGCAAACCGAAAAGAAAATAATGTGCTAATAATTAGTCTGAAGATTTGATACATTCGTGCGAGATATAAAGAATGCACATAATATATATAAAATAGTATTCAAAACTCTATAAATGTTATTTAAATACAAGAAATTTCTACCTTGATTTTCATTTTCTAAATAAATGGCATAATCTCTGTATTCGCATAAAACTGTCTAGTACTAATAAATTTCGACTCGTTTCAGCCAGGACAATCTCATATCTCGATCTACCTTTAAAACTCGAAAGAAGCTTCTAAACCTTTCGAGACAATGAGAATTATGATTGTTACCATTAGTAATTCTGAAGTTTCATTTCCGGCCTTATTGCTTCCACGATTTCTGGTTTTGTGTACGATTAAATTCGATTGCCTCCGGCGAAGCAGCGGCCACTTTTAATCTGTGGAACTTTTCACGGCCCTTCACCAAATCACGTCTCCCGACGTCTCCTCATTTTACCCGCTGGATATCACTTTGTTCTATGACCCTCGTCTTTCTTTGTAACGTTCTCTCCGCTACTATACATATTTCGCAATTTTCATATTCTAGTCGAGCACGTGCAACATCGAAATTCTTGTTGCTCGTAGATCTAACGTTGTTCTTGTGCGTTAATTTATCGATTAAAGTGCGAGCACGTTTGTGGAAGTTTCTGAATTATTATTTAACTTTGGGTAACAGTGCCATGCGCGCGAGGGATGTCTTTGACGTCCAGTTTTGCGGGTTCGGTTAGTGGAACTAATTAAGCGCCAGGGGGATTAATAGCTCCTTTATAATCGTTAAGAGGTTTTTCTAGGTAATTCTACAGAGTATTAAGAGAATTTTAAAAGAAAAAAAAAGAGATTCACAGCCTAGTTAATTTATTTGAAGGCAAGGGTGGGGCGCCGATAAGTGAGATCATCGAGGAAGACGCACATTTTTCAAGATCCTTTGTTTCCTAAATAGGTCACTGGCGTCTACACAACGGCGCTCGATTTCCCTCGCGCAGAAGAAATATTGCATTCCGCATCTTTTAAAAATGAGGTCGAACGCGAGCCTGCAAAGTGTAAAGGATACGGGTCCCTTAGCTCTCGTCCTTATCTTACAGATGTGTAATGCCATACTGCAATTTTTGTTGATAATGAATGTCGCGCACGATATTTCTGTTACAAACGAGATAAGGTTTAATTACGTTTGCGATAAGAGTTATCGGTAATACCGTGAAAGGATGTTTGGCCTACTGACGGGACATGATTGACTGAGAAGATTTAGGTAATCCGGATTACGGGGGATTGGTAGCATAAAATTTTGTGTCGACGCGCGTGACATTTGTAAAGAAAAGGAGCGTTGTTTTGAAACCGCTCCGAAGAATAACAAAAATGAATATTTCTCCGTTACGCTATTCGCGCTCACATAAGCCGCGACAGGAGAGAACAATTGTTTACTCTACTCCCGGATAAAATAAAATAAAAGTCAACGAGTTCACAGTTCGACCTAGTGCGTTTGCATTTTATCGAACAATAGCCGAACGCGTTTCGAACCCAATTTCGCGAAGTGGAACGTTATTTAGGAGGCGAAATGCAAATAAGAGGCCAATCAAAATTCGTAGTCACGGGACTGGTTATTAGCGTGTTTCGAGGCACTCGGGAGATAGTAAATAATTCTCTTTCGAGAGTTGCGAACTCGTCGAGGAACCGGGTAATTCTCGAATATCTGTGCTATATTATGGATTACTGCGTGAAAATTCGTGGGAGCTGATTAAAACTCTTGTTTCTCCGCGAGCATGAATGACTCGGCGAAGTGCTGATGTTGCACTTTTAGAAATGTCAATTTGTTTGAATAGAAATTGTACGAAATTATGAGCTTTGTTAGAAAGAGAAATTGGATAAAGATACAATTTCCGTAGTCGAATCAAAAAAAAATAAATATAAGGACAGCTTCATATTTATATCTTCCTGATTGGGAAAATATCACAAATAGATCGCGGATATAATGGATCTATAGCAAAATTTCAGAAACTACAAAGAACACGTATCTCGCAAAAACATAGATTACATGTGCATATTCATAAATCATTATTTCTGGAGCGTAAAAGAAGTCTCAATTTAGATTTCGTTGTATAAATAAAGATGAGAAAGCTATTTTATTTTGCATAAAAATGTTCAGAAAAACTATAAGCAATATCAATTTAGTGCTAGAAAATGAATCGAATTGTCGATAATTAACGAGTATTTGACAAAAAACGATAAAACAATTTATCGCAAAATACCCGTTAACTATTCACACTAGCGAAAAATGTTTCGAATTAAAGAAAAAATTACGAGAAAATTGCGTATGACTATTTGTAGCTCTAGTTATCAGCTACAAATAGATGTCAATACCCTTCAATATAATGAGAATTTACTGCCAGTTATTTACAAGTGTAATTGTTCATTTAATATGAATGGTTGCAATTAATACGAACGTAAATCAAAAGAAAATACAGGTTCCTAATAATTTTTATTTATGGTTTTTGATATAAAATGATTCGTTCGTTGTCAACGCAACCTTAATATACTCTTGCATCGTGTCATTACAATCATAATTTATATAAGTGAAATTAATGATATATTATTACCTTTTCCTTCAATATTTTTCAAAACTAATAAAAACTATTTATCATACATATGATCATTGATAAATCAACTATTAATAGACAAGTTCTAAAAATGTGAACTAGTTTACATATGAAATCTTCATAACTTTAAAAATACAACTACATACCTTTTTGACGTAATACTTCTTAAAGGTACTTTGAGGAATAGAAGAATAAACACTTGCAAGTAATCGTTCAAACTAAAATTAATGGAAATCACGAACATATGGAAATTAAACTATTTTAACTTCAATGAGGAGACTGTTATTAGGTACTTCATTTTGAATCAAATCCCCCCACCGTCAGCGAGATCGAAAATCGAAGCTATTGATCAAGCATCGAAATGATAGATCGCACTTCTTCCGCACTATATTGACAGAACAATTCGGTCAGTTTTAGTTTGAACGACACTTTGTGTTTTAAACGATAGTATCGCGAAATTCGTATCTGTTTCATATGTAAATTCGAAGTTTACAAAACGAAGTGTGACTGTAATTGGAGTGGAGCATTTGCACGCGTTCGTAGTGAACTTTCGAATGTTAAACTTATTCACTATCGCTTCCTCCGCCCCGGTCCGTACTTGAATGCCGGGACCCGACCTCGCTACCTGAGATTGATTTCCTGGATTCTGGAGTAGCCGACCTGTAACAGAATTATGAAAATAAACGCAGCTGCATTTCGTTTCAGTAAACGTTTTTTCAAAGAGCTCGCTTATTTTATAATTTATGTATTATTATTGCGATCTACCATGACTTCTCACTTTGCTTTCGAGTGACACTATTTTATCATTATTCTGTTTTATACATGTTTAAGAACTAATATAAAGTTATTTAATTGATTCATTTCATCAAAACTTGCTGTGCATGATTTCATCATATAATGGAAACAGACGTATCCTTCTGACAATCAGAGTTTATAAAGAAAAATAATACTTCTTACTAACTTATGCTGCATATTTAAAAATGCGTTTCATCAAGTTCTTTGAACCCGTTTTTTAACTTACCGCGCCGATTCACTAGGACTGCGACTTCGAGAGCCGCTCTTTGATCTTGATCTCGAACGTGATCTTGAGACAGACTTAGATTTCGAACGACTCTTGCTTCTTGATTTACGCTCGTCCGACTGCGAGCCGCTTCTCGATCCCGACCTTGATCTTGATCTCGATCTCGATGCTGCCTTCCTAGAGCCGCTGGGCGATCTAGATCTGGATCCTGCGCTAGCTGGAGATCCAGATCTCGATCTCGGCTGCGATCCACTTTTCCTTGATCCACTGCGCGACCTCGACCGCGATTGATTTCTAGATCCAGATCTTGACCTTGCTTGCGCCTCGCTTTGTCTCGATCCACTGCGGGATCGTGATGGTGAATGACTCTTTCTCGAGCCGGATCTCGATCTCGGTTGGGATCCACTTTTTCTAGATCCACTAGGTGAACGTGATTGACTCTTTCTTGAGCCCGATCTTGACCTAGAGACCGATCTCGAACGCGATTCACTTTTCGCTGAAGCAGATCTCGATCTCGATCTCGATCTTGATCTCGATGGGCTTTTTGATCGTGACACGCTTCTTGATTTTGAACCGGAACGAGACCGCGACCGGGACGACCGTGACTGGGAACGCGAACGTGAACGTGAGGTACTTCTGGAACGACTTCTGGATTTCGACCTAGAACGAGATCTAGAACGAGATCTAGAACGAGATCTAGACCGAGATCCTCTTGATCCTTCAGAATCTGACATAATTCGCCTGCTTCCGCGTCCACGACCCTCGTTACCGCTTTCACCACTACAAAAGAAATCAAATTATTCACATTTGTAATAAGTTACGATGAAGTTTTATTAATCTTATAAAATGATATTTACCCGCTGGCGATCTTGAGACCTCCTGAATCACTGTCAGATTCACTCGTTGATATTGTTTCTTTCGATAAAGGCATTTTGCCCTTTGAAGTCTCACTTGTACTTTTCCTGGATGCTTTCTCTTTTCTACCAGTTTTAATCTTTCTTCCACGCTTCGGTTTGGGTCGGTCGCTGTCTGAACCTAAACAGTAAAATAATAAATAAAAATCGACTTTTATGATTTGAACAATTAAGCAAGATTTGTTAGTGCCTACGTACCACTCTCTCCACTTCTTCTACCATCCCTCCTGCGTTTTCCTTTACTTCTACCCTTCTTTTCTTTCCGCTCACCACTCGGTTTTCTCTTGCGTTTCTTTTCTCTCGGTATCTCTTCTCTGCCTTCATCTCTGCCAGAACCACCACTGTCACTAATGTACTGATCAGTGCGTGGCCTCTTTCCTTTCCTTCCAGTTTTCTCAGAAGGCATTTCACCGAACACCAAAGCATTCTTCGTCTTCTCAACATACTCCTGTCGTTTCTGCAACATCTCTTCCTCTTTCTGACGTCGCTGTTCTTCGAGCTTTCGTTGCTCTTCCGTCTGTCGCATTTTAAACGCTTGTCTTTCTTCTTCTTGCTTCTTCCTGAGCATCTTCTCCTCTTCATCCAGTCTCCTGGCTCTGGCAACATGATACTGCGCTTGCGATAACAAATCTTGGCATCGCCTTGCCTCAGTGTCCGCGAGTTGTTCCATCCTATCCCCGTGTGCCGATAGGTATTGGAAGTATTTGTGCGAAAGTCCCAATTCGTGAACAGCCTGCAGTACCGTAGTCAAAGTTGATTTTTCATCCTTCAAGATTTGCGTCGCCAAACGTTGGAGAACGAGCGCAATATTGTACAACAAAACAGTATCCTGCGGCGCTACCCTCCTCGCCTTTAACAACGTCAATTTTGCTTCTTTCAATTTACCTGCTTTGAAATAAGCTCTCCCGATGTACTGCAAGACTTCGACGTGATGGTATTTATAAAATTTACGAAGACAATTCTCGTACATTTGAATGGCACTGACATACTGTTTCTGCTCAACGTAAATATGTGCGATGTTTAGCCACACGTCACAAAAATCGGCAGTTGCCTCTCGAACCTGAGCAAAAATATCCCTCGCTTCGTTTATACAGCCCTTGTGAGCTAACACAGCTCCAATCCCATTCGCTGCCCAAATATTCTTCGGATCGTTCCGTAAAACTTGCTTATACATGGTTAACGCCCTGTCTTGATGCCGCTTCTCTCTATCCTTATCCTTTCCACTTTGGTGCAACGTCTGCAACCAGATGTTGCCTAAGGCGATCAATGAATAGGCATCAGTGCTTGTCGTCGGGTTCTTTAAAATTCTTTCAAATTTCTTTTGACCTGGTCCCCATTGCATTTTAGCTAAATGCAGATTACCCAAAAGAGACCACGCATCCGGATGTTCAATATTTATTCTCAAAGCATCCTTGAACCAATCCGATGCTTCGTAAATTTGTCCTTTATCTCGAGCCATGCAGCCAAGTCGTAGATAACAATCAACGTAATTCGGGTGTTCCTTTAAAATATCTTTGTATAACTTCTCGGCCTTATCAAATATACACAAAGCTTCGTTCAAGCGGGCCAAGTTATACGTAGTCGTAACTGCAATCGAGTTATAGTATACAGCGTCATGTAAGGCGTCGGCTTTAGAACGTGCCAGAGATTCCTCCAAATTTTTTCTAGCCTCTTCTAAATTTCCAAGTCTATAATGTAGAGCTCCAACATTGTTTAAAATCTCTGGCGGGATATCAGCCTGAACTTTCTCCTTCAAAATCCTAGTTGCAGTACCGTAAGCGTTTAAAGCTGCGTTAAGGTCACTTTGTTCCAATATTTGAGCCAACTCAATCCACGCTTCGACGTCGTCCGGGAATTGTTCAGTCACCTTCCAAAGATGGTTCTTAGCAATGTCTCGTTTCGATTGCGAAGTCGAGTTGGCGTACAATGAGCCGAGAATCTTCATCGTCTCATAATTTCCCGGCTGAGCCTTCAACACTTTTTCGAAACACTGCGCCGCGTTTTCCGCGTCACCGCGATAAACGTACATCTGACCTAAGCCAAAGTGAGGCAACACGAAAACTGGCGGCGCGAATTGAGTAGCCTGATAATAATATTGAAAGGCTTGATCGTAATCTCCTTGAACGTGAAATGCTCTTGCTAACTGATAACAACTTTCGGCCCGCATAGCTTCGTTCTCAGTATTATGAAACGCATGAAGCGCCAGGTGTTGTACTTTATTGTAATCCTTCTTGAAAAAGAAATGATTTGCCAAATGGTTCAATACCATAGGATTTGTTGAATCGATTGTGTATGCCTTAGACAACATTTGTACTCCAGTTCTGATACTATCGGGCTGTTGTTGGTTGAGTTTTAACACTGAAAGTCCGACCAATGCGCCAACGCACTGGCCGTCTAATTGTAAAGCTCTTTCAAACGCCAAACGTGCCTTCTCCTGATTGTTCAGTTTCATGAAACAGTGTCCCATTCCTAGTCTTACGGCAGCTGGACAGTTTGGATTTGTTCTCAATGCTTTCTTGTAAAAAGCGAGTGCTCCTCTGTAGTCTTTCTTGTTGAATGCTATACATGCTTTTCCGAGAAGGGAAGGAATATTGTTTGGAGATTGATTCAGTACAAAATTAAATTGGGCATCAGCCTGGTCCATTTTGTCCCCTTCCAAGAGACAGAAATAAGCTCTCCCAAGTAGATGGTTCTATAACACATAATATTAAATTAGTATACATGTACAATATAACAAATAACATTGAGTCTTATAATTATGAAACATACCTGATCGTACATGATGATCTTGTCTGCTGTTGTATATAGCAGAGTTGCTTTAGTAAATAGATCTCTTTTCTTGTCTTTATTTTTCTCCTTATTGGCTTCCTGCACATAATATGCAGCCAACATATCGAGCGCACGCATCTGATCTTTCTCATAGTCACGATAATCAATATTAGCATCAATCCGAGAAGATTCAAGTATCTTAATGAAGTCATCAATTTTGTGTTGTTTATAGTATTCAAGCTGTAACAGGACATGTACATCTTTTAGCCAATACATCCTATTCAGTCTACTGTAACTACTTTTTTATTTAATTCATAATACTTACAGCCAAATTGACCCAAATATTAA
Organism: Ceratina japonica; assembly: GCA_019453355.1. NCBI lineage: Eukaryota > Metazoa > Arthropoda > Insecta > Hymenoptera > Apidae > Ceratina > Ceratina japonica. The sequence goes on from SMSR01000696.1 coordinate 41,393, forward strand.
GTTGTGCATGTTCTTGCCGTAATATGCTAAGAACTTCATCACCTTCTGGTAACTGATCGAGGTAAAGCTCAATTACCTAACAAAACACAATTTAAAGAATTAAATGATGATTAAATAATGACAAGGAAGATACAATAGTGTTACAGTTAGGTATTTAAAAAGGCAGGGAAGTGTATAAGAGTTTACTTTATTTAGTAGTCTCAGTAAACAATTAGTCAAACATTTTATTGTACTGGAGCCAACATATTGAAGGTAATGGGTAGGAAGTCAGCTTAGTGGATTAAAAAAACAACGCAATCAAACGAGTAATAGGATAATAATTTATTTGTCATTTATAGAACAGATTTCGAAGCATGTTTGGGAAACGTTTTGTGTACAGCTATATCCATGTAGTGTGCATGATTTAGTTCGCAAACATGTCTCGTTGAGGTTAGGTTGGTGGAAAGGACTCTCTTGTCTTAGATATCTACAGGATTTCAAGTTTCTCCTAATGGATGTGTGACAGGTATTGGCCGGGTTACTTGCGATGGTTAGAGATCAAGAAAATTGTTAATTAAACTGAAATATTTACCTCGTCTGTGTCACGAAGTGGGATCTCTATGGAGCCCGCCATTGTGGCATCGTCATCACTGACGTCACTAACTTCAAAGATATCACCCATAATTTCACTCACGCGTAGTACATCCCAGGTCCATGGTTTCTCCATTATCTGCCGACAGATGTCACAACGTGTATGGACATGTGGTAGTGATCATTGTTGGCAAGGTCAGAATTGTGATAAGTAATAAATTTTAATATTCATTTGCGAGATAAAAAGTGAACAATGCGATCGAGAAAAACAGTATTGACATTGAGTTTGGTTTACTGTTAGTTTATTTCGGTTACTTCAAGAAAATATGCACAACGATTGAAATAACAGTTTTACGCGCGGATGACAAATACAGCCTAACGCAGTTCAATGAAGGTACAATAACAAGAATAAAAAATAATTATCATCTTACTTAGTACTTTACAATAAGGAAATTAGTCTTACTTAAATCTAGTAACAGTTAATCGCATCGTTTCGTTTATACAAAGTATCTTGAGCAAGAAGAATTTATAGTAATTATATGTATATCTACATGTATCCCGTTGAAAAACGTTGAAATTAGTAACAGAGATCGAGTTCGTTAGCTAAGATATACGAGATGATTAAATTCTTAGAAAAGTCCTACTCGGAACACTGTAATGTGTATTACAAATTTATTTATTGAAAAGATCTATGTATCCTTACTTGTGTCACCGAGGAGAGAATCTCTCCTCGGTGCTTGTGTGAATATGGAAAGAGTATTTCCCCTTAGTCGAATGGAGTATTCACGTCACAGAAACCGTTCGAAAATCGTCACTATCTCACGAAGAACTGTTCTTCTCTGCTGTCGAGTGTGAAATGCAAGTGCCAGGCCAAGTAAGCTGGTTGAAACTGCAATATTGGCTGTCTACGAATATACTGAGCGCGTTTGAAAATCTTTTTGAAAGTATTGTTTTCATTGGTCCGACCCTCATAAAATCCGGGTTTTCTACCTGCTCTCTACCCTGACCGGCAAACTGCGCACGTGAATGCTCGTGTTTGTCTACAGGGTGTCCCAGTCTTTTCCGACCAAACTTTGCCACCGTGTTCTACACGTAAAAATAAGAAAAAAATATTANGTAATTTAGCACAGATCCAGCTGTTTCCAAAAATCTGGCTAGTCTCGGCTCGTTTGGCATGTGTTCCGATAGATTAGTTAACAATACAGCAAGATTGAATCCGATTTCTTTAGCTGGCTCGTGGAATCGGTCCATAAAAGCCGCGTAGTTAATTTTTCCATCGTGGTTCGTTTCGCAACAGGCCAATAGGAATTCGATCTCCTCACTGCAATAATTTTCTCACATAATTTATTCTAATCAATTTGGTATATAAATAATTAAAGTAATATTTACTCGGTGTAACTCTTCTGCTGTTCCATCTTCTCCTTGAAGTCCTTCGGGTAAACCCAGCCATCGCTGTTGAGATCCACTTCTAAAAAGCTGGGCGAAGACACGAGATCCTTCAGTTTCAAGAACATGTCGAAGTACTTGAGGATCAGCTCGACGTTTCCGGCAGATTCCACTAACGTGTCCACCATCTGTTTCCCAATGGTTCCGTTCACAACGTTACCTGCAATAAATGGAGATCATCAAGAATCTGTTACAAGAAATAAATTCAACGGAATGAAAGTACCTTCAAGCATAGACAACATCATAGTTATCATGTCTTTCTGCAAGTTTAACAGCTCCTTCAGGAGNAACGTAATATGAATATTTCTATATTTGTGTTTACATAAACTTTTATGTTTACATAAAGTCTTTTACTTGCTGAAGTAGTTGGTATCAACATTGATTTCTACTGAGCTACTAATGTTTAGTACGCTGTACGACTTCATATCAAAATAGCACGAGAATTTTTCAATAGTTTTCAAAGTAAACATAAGAATTCATATAAACATAAGAGTTTATGTAAACACAAATATAGAGACATTCAAAACACATTCATATGGTGTATTGACGAAATGCTAGTTTATCATCATTTTGTATTATTAATGGTATTTATTTCTTACTTTTGCGTGTAGAACGCGCTGGCAAAGTTTGGCCGGAAAAAACTGGGACACCCTGTATGTATAGATTTTCCAGAGAGAACTTCATATTTTGCACGTTTTAATAACTTATCATTCAAAATAAGTTAATGCGAATGAATATGAAAAGCGTTCGTTCTTTTTTTGCTTTACTTTTCTGTCAAGGAATATGCATTTGTTAATTTTTTCAGTCTGTCAAGCGGAAGCCACGGTTGTCAAGAAATGGATTTTCCGAGAGTTCGCAGGATTTGAAGAATTGAAATTTGAATTTGAAGAATTTCTTCCTTGTAAGTAAAAGCAGAACTGACTAGACAGTAACTAAGACAGGTCAGATCTCCTGCTGTTTAGGTCTTTGTAAGTGCCTATTTGTCGACGGAACGTATTGTTAAAACTCTATTAAGTTTTATGAATTACTAATGCTTGACCTCTACCTCCTTAAACCGTAAGGGACCTGATCCTTGGCCGGGTACCAATCAGTGACGGTAACCCAGCTTTTCCCTGCTTTTCCCTACTCTTCACATTTCGGATTATGAGTTTACCTCCTAACAATAACAAATCTTCTGAGATCGTGACGACACAAGTCGTGAACGCAATTTTCCATTTATTTCGCGTGGTTTCTCCTAATCGTAGTAACTGCCGTAAAAAGAGGTGAAGGCTGTGTCCGAGCTAACGCTTGGCGGTAAATTCCCATCAATTTCCTTCTCACTACTATGGGTTGATGCCCTTGCGTCCAGAGTTCCACTCACTCCGGACATCCCAGAGCTCGTTGCCATCTCCACCTCACCATCGGGATGAGACATGTGTCTTAAAATCACGTCACTTTAATCCACGGTCAATCATATATTAATTTCTTATCAAGGAAATTTAACTAAAGAGTGAATGGTGATTGAATGAGAAATGTTTTGATTTGAACGAATAAATTGAAGAAAAAAAGGGTTTATAGGTCGTGCTGTTCGTGTTTTCATATTTATTCAAGAAGGCGAGAAAAATATATCTAAGGAAACGCGAATAGCCTCGGAGCGGGTCCCACCCACTGACCCTTCTTCACGTTTTCTTAAGCAAACAACTTTAAACAAATGGAAATGGGTCACTGTAGAATGTTTTGTGAACGTTACCTGTAATCTGGAGCAGTGGGCTCTGGTGCGTGTTGCCTTCGCGAGTTCGACGACATCGGCGTTCTCTTTATCGCGTAAATGTATATGCCCATCATTGTGAGCGTGTACGAGGCAAAGTACAATACGTGAAACTGGAACAGACGAAACAACCGCATGGAACAGTCTATTGTGTGATATTTAGATTACCAACAGAGACAAGTTTTTCTTCCACTTCGCCAAGAAGATGGCATGCATTCGTGAATTAAGAAGACTATACTTTATGCTGATGAATGAGCATATTATACCAGCATAAATTTTGCGATTATATATAAATTATTTTAGAATTAAAAAATTAAATATGAAATACCTTGTACTGACGAAGCAGCATGCCAGCTAGAGCATTAAACGAATCTGCGGTGAGCAACGCTAATTGCAATGCGGTTGCACCAGATTCGTACAGAATAACAGGCACCAATGAGAAGAACACGAATTGAGTGATGCAATAAACCACTAAATACGTGATTATTGGCGCGTTGTTCCACGTTTCCAACGTCTCCAGCTTCAAATTCTCCAGCACCGCTCTGAAACGATAATGATATTGATTATAATAGCCCACACTTTTTCTTTATCAAAAGACTCACGTTTGCATGCAGCATAGTATAGTACCGTAGAAACCGATCATGCCTAGGTACTCGATGATATCGACTGTTTTCACAGCTAATTCTTGTAACACCGTGGTTATCGAGAATAGCACCGCCCCACCGAGGCACAGCATATCGCCAACGAGTTGATTCTTCCCTATAGAATTTAATAATTATGATACGATTTAACGCAATTGACGTATAATAAACAATAACGAAAACTACAAAATATTGACTACATTTGACTACATGTAGTATTAAAAGACTTACAAGTTTCGAATATTAACATAGAAATGAAAAGAAATACTCAGATTCTTTGAATTAAATCTCTAAAAAATGAAATAACTCTATTCACAGTTGTGAGCCAAGAAAAAATTCACCTGTGGACATCGGATCTTTATTGTCATCGATTCCTGCCCAGACCAAACATCCAACGCCCATCAAACAAACCGAAACACCGACTATGTGCACCATACGGTACCGCACCCCCAGGACCAAACAGGACAACGCGAGTGCAACTGGTATTGCCACACAATCGAGTAGCTGAAGCAGAATTTCAGGTATGTGCAATCATTAAAAAAAAATCAATAACCCAATTGCATGATATACTGCTTTCCATAAATATTATAATAAAAATCAATACAATATTTCATATAAGTTTTGTAATGCTTAGAAATTTTATGCATCATTCCATATCATAATAATCTGTAATAATTGATTGAATGTTCCATGTAATGATTGATATTACATTTCGTCTGCAGTAAAATCAATAATGAAAGGATAATGGTAATAAGCATAGTACTTCATATTTATTCACCCTGTTTTGGTGACATCGACTAGAGTGCGTATAAAAATGCAATTGGGTTAATAATAGTGATTCAGGAGTGCATGAGGTCTTCGACCCGACGCGCGGCGGCGTCCTCCTTTCGCGGTAACGTATATCCGATACAATGGTAGTTCCGTACCATTCATTGAGCGCTGTACCGGTTAATTGACGACTGAACGAAGTAGCGTCAACCGCTGCACGCAAATTGTGCAACACTTTATCTGTATCTCATTATGAAACCATCTCTGCGGTACAAACTACGTTTTAACTTTCAATGGAATTCTATACCGGCAATTTTGAGTGAAAATTGCACAGAGAAGTGAAATGCGAAAATGAAGGAAAAGCGAGAATTTCTATTTCAAAGCGTTTCATACAATTTTCGTATGAAAGTCCTCCGTTTTAAAGCGGAAGTAAGCGAGCGTAATCGGGTGACATCATTAGCGTGTACCTGTATGCTAGTTAGGCTGGTGAATTGATGCGAGGATGTTACGAGCGTGCACGCCTCGACGTCAATGAGAGCCAGCAGCAAGTACCTCCAGCCGCGAGCCCTTATGACAGACATTAGACCATTCCCTACCCCTCTTCTGCAGGACATCCAGGTTGTGTATACAAGGCACATCATAACATNTGTATGCTAGTTAGGCTGGTGAATTGATGCGAGGATGTTACGAGCGTGCACGCCTCGACNAGTAGCGTCAACAGCTGCACGCAAATTGTGCAACACTTTATCTGTATCTCATTATGAAACCAACTCTGCGGTACAAACTACGTTTTAACTTTCAATGGAATTCTATACCGGCAATTTTGAGTGAAAATTGCACAGAAAAGTGAAATGCGAAAATGAAGGAAAAGCGAGAATTTCTATTTCAAAGCGTTTCATACAATTTTCGTATGAAAGTCCTCCGTTCTAAAGCGGAAGTAAGCGAGCGTAATCGGGTGACATCATTAGCGTGTACCTGTATGCTAGTTAGGCTGGTGAATTGATGCGAGGATGTTACGAGCGTGCACGCCTCGACGTCAATGAGAGCCAGCAGCAAGTACCTCCAGCCGCGAGCCCTTATGACAGACATTAGACCATTCCCTACCCCTCTTCTGCAGGACATCCAGGTTGTGTATACAAGGCACATCATAACATAATGCGGGAGATTTTGTCCTACCCCGCAAAGAAACCGGCGTACGCATTACCCCCTGACGAGCTCCAATCTCTACTTAATTATCTATGCAATCGTTGATTAATCACTTACCGGTTGGGTGGGCGAACTGATACGCGGTGTTGATGTGATGATTTACGAGCGTCATCAGACATAATACCAGGGACAGCGTTTGCCCCAGTATTATAGCTCTCCATACTGACCTATTAACAAAAAAAAAAAGAAAAAGAAAATATAAAAACGTCAGGGAATGAAATTTAATTGTACACTATGAGCTAGAAGAAAAGTCTTGGATCGATGCATCGATCATCGATCGATTTATACACAATTCATGGATAATAACTTTAAGCACAATACTTCATCTAACTATGAAAGTATGAATAATTTGAGAAAGTCGATCACAAACACGGAAACATTGTGATTAACGACGTGTTTTCACTCGAAAATTCTCGGTAAACACCCGCCAGTTTCCTGTAGCCACCCTTTCCTCCCGGCTCGTGCAGCCAGTTCAAGGGTGGTTTCCCATTTTCAATATGAAATTCGATGATCCTTCGTTTTCGGTTTACGTACCATTGACTCAAGTCGGATATGTAATTCTCGATCTTGTCGCAGATCCCGTTTCTGGGCTGGATCGCCGTATTTTCGCCGCAACGACGATCGCACGTTGACACTCCCATGCCAGGGTGCATTTTCACCCCGAGGCCCTTAACCGCCAGCTTTCGTGACCGAGCGCTTGCGCGACCTGTTTCCCTCCTTCTTGTATGAGGAGATCACCACTGTTTTCCGTTTTACGAACTCCACGAGAAGTGTACGCTGCTCCTTTCGTTAATCGGCGACGCATCGATCGCGTCTGAGCAGCTAGAAAAGAGTTGATGGTCCGCAGCCTTGTTTGCATCCCATTTGTCTGGATCGATCAATCGTTAGTGATTGTATAGCCCTCCCACTTTTTTTGTTGACTAAGGAAGCTATGAGATTTGATAAGAAACTTTAGAGAGAATTGAATGAAAATTAAGTAATCATTGAATGAATTCTGGTTTTAGTGAAACGCGGACTTGAATAGAAAATTGTTGAATTATTTTTGTAGAAAACATGATTTACAGTGGGAATAGAATTAGAAGTTCAGGAATTAGTTAATGGTCACGATTGGGGTGGGTGATAAAGAAAACTGTAAATACAGAAGTATGTCTTTCTTTATTCCAGGTAATCTTGCAGATTTATGTACAACGTATTGACACTTTTGATTATGCTCGCGATTTCAATCGTCAATTTTGAAAAAGTTCCCACGTAGCCATGGAAGCTGAATAATCGATATAAACTTTGAAACATCATCAACTTACGTAGTACTCTTATAATATATATTTATATAATATCTCAAACATTACATTAATGAGTTAAATCATTATGCACAAAGTTTGGTCGTTCGACCTATGAAAAAAAGGCAATCGATATATTATGGTAGATTTGTGCAGTCGGTTCCTCTTTTCAACGCATCGCGAATTACCTATCTAAGGAGGGAACTGTTGATCAAACGATATCCAGCCGTCCTTACAAAGTTGGAAAAATATATCACTTGCGTCTATCCACGCTTTAGCCGCGTGTAACTCGCGTGACACTTGGAATAACGATTAAATGTCGAATGTAGAAGGTACACACGCATCTAACTTCATCTATCGATGTACGAGCGAAAGTGGTTAGCGTCCTAAGAGTTGAAATCGAAAATTGATCCTTAGACCGCGGACTTTTATGTGAAACGAAAGTCTTTTAATGTCAATTTTTTATTTTTGAAGTGAAATGTAAATTTAGATTACTTACATGAATTTTTGTCAATTTTATAAAATGAAATGCAAATTTCTTAACTATTTATTCTTATACGTATTTGATGCATATTATTGCACGTTAGACGGTTTGATTATCTTTCCTATGAATGTTGAAAATCCGCGGTCTAATTGTTCCTAATGCATCGTTCTCCATTCGAAATTAGAAAACTATAATTATCGAAGACGTTTTAGGAAATTTAATCTCCCTTGGCAAATCCATTGATTTGGTCGTTATACGTAAAACGAGATGAATTTGAAAAATATTTTTATTTCTTCTTCGCCTCTTCCTCCACCGCTTCGTTCTGCTTGCGGAAACAGTCACCGACTGGGAAGAAGTCCCAGCATCTTTGTTGGTACATGTTCCACACGTACGTTTCCTGGCCGGTGTACTCCGTGTCCGGTTTGTTAATTAAGTGCATGAGGAAGAACCTAAAGTTTAATCACGACGATTAATCAATTAATTATGGCATCTTTGTTTAGAGGGATTTGAGATTTTTTATTAATAACTCACATATAATTAGCAAGATTATGCTCCTGTTGGACGTGCGTATCGAAACCGTGAGGTACCGTATCGAAATATTCTTTCCCTAAGCCGCAGATGAAACAGTTGCTCTCCATGTTCGTTTTCACGTTCTCAAGCTGATCTCGAAGCTCACCGAACGCGTCGATTATCAAACCTGCAGTAGTGAAATGCAATGGATTAAAATGTCACAAGATATTATACTTTTTACTTACCTTGAATAATAGCCAATAAAATGACGATGACGAAGAAGAAGAAAGTGATGTCAAACATGATACGATAGACTTCGTAATCGTCGCCATCTGGTTCGCCAATCTCGTCACCGATACCACCACCAGCTCTCACACCCTTGTACAAGTGGAACACGAAGCACTGGAACAAATTAATAAAAAGATATATGAAATAAGTGAAGAACATTGAAAATAATGAAAGATCTGAAGATCGTACGGTCAGCATGTCGTGACATTTTTTATCCACTTCGTCGTCCTCTTCCTGAATATAGAATTTCCTGAAGAAGTTGAAGGCTATCACCGTGTAGATGTATACAACGATAGTCAACAGCATCACCGTCAGCACCAGCTGCTTGCCATTGTGTGTTACCGATTGCAAGATCGTTCTCAGTGTCTTGAAACCAACTGCTACGTCCAGCAGATGCGCAGCGAAGAAAAAGTTGTTATAATTTCCCAGAATCGAGAACGTGAAGTACCAAAGACTGTACAAAAACGCCTGTAAAAAATATTCATTATTTTTTTACGTGGACAATTGAATGTATCAGTCGATGAATGAATGAACTTACGTTGTCCGTAATGGTGACTCCAGCTTTCCACACTTGGTACCTCCAATCGATATTTACAATACTGCAAGAAATGAAAATATTGTAAGGAAGCTCCAAGTGCATTGATATAATTGAAAACTTACAAGTGAATTAAACCGGATCCCTCTTCTTCCTGTTGGCTAAACGAAGTCTTCTCCATACCAAGCAAGTTGCTGATGTAATCGAAATCATAAGTCTCGCTGTACTTCTGCCTGACTTTCTTCTTAACAAATTTATCCCAGTAATTGACTGGGAACGTTTTTGCCGATATCACCATCTTGTCCCAATGTGCTTTGATATCGTCCTCTTCCGGTGTCTCCGCAATGTACAATCCATCGAACTCCACCCGTCTTGCAATTTCCTTTTCCCGTTTGAAGATAGCCAATGGTACCTGAATTATAATATAAATATTAATTTTTGTGGAACGTAGGATTTCGTTGTATGAATATGGGATTTCTTTTTCTTACTTTCAAGTGATAGTAGGCGACCAGCATAGCGAGAGATACCATTGCATGGAGCATAGCCATGAGCCTGATAACGTGTGCCATGTAGTAGAAATCCTCTGATACTTCCACGTATTCCAAAGCGTATGCATCTTCCTCTTCTTCAGATTCTACCTCTCCACTTCCNTTCTGATACTTCCACGTATTCCAAGGCGTATGCATCTTCCTCTTCTTCAGATTCTACCTCTCCACTTCCACTGCCTAATTCCACACCACTACCATTGCCAGAGCCAGATTCACCCTCACCAGACATCTCCGCCAGCATGTCAACTATTTGACCACTGCCTTCTTCATCACCATCCTCACCCAAAGACGAAACCTGCAATATCACAATTCGTAAGAAATTCTTCTTCAAGTTTTCCAAAGAAAATAAAATACTTGCCTTATAAAACAGCAACATGAAGTTGATACAGAAAGCGAGGACCAGAGCCACGTATTTTAAATTGTAGAAATTCCTAGCTAAGAAGGAGACGATGCGATGAGTGTATTCAGAGAAATCGATAGAAGTTCCTGATGGTTCTGCCGTTATTTCCTGTTTTGCCTCCGCTTCGACAGCTGCCATGGCTGCTTGTTGAGCAGCTGCAGCTTCCGCCGCGGCTGCTGCCTGAGCCCTCGCCTGTTCACCCCTATTAAAAAATAGAACATTAAGATTCCACGAGCAGCGATAGTAAAAGTTTCAATTCCAATTTTACGTACCCTAATAAGTCGACCAAGGAGACAGGTGGTTCTGTATCTCCGCTACCTTCGGCCCTTGCACCTTCCTCTCCAGTCGTTTCTTCCGGTGTGCTCTCACCCGTTTCTTGGTCAATACTTGATTGCGGAGTCGAAGTTGCAGATTCGTGCGGCGCTATCTTTATTTGCCCACCTTCTTCTTTTGTTATATCCATTCCGAACGCTTGTACCTGTAGATTTGATTCATCCGGTGTTGGAGGTAAGGCAGGTAAATGCCTCGATGGTTTCTCCTCCTCTTCTTTGACCTCAACCACAGGTTCCTCCACGTGCGGTCCTCTCATTAACGCCAAGAGTAGTTTCATAAAGTATCCGATAACGCAGCCACAACCAAAACCAGAATAATAGAACGCGTAGAATATCATTTTGAAGAAGCAAATAAATATTTCCAAGAACGTCATCTGTTGCATCTCTGCTATTTTGTGTTTAATGTTGCTAGGAGAAAATATCGAAAAGAAGAAGTAAATGCTGTCTTTGAATGTTTGAATGCTTCTTCTGATGGGATCTTTGTTCCTTTCTTCATCGTCATCAGTCATATAAGTGTATGAGGATTCTCTGGCTTTGCCGATTCCTCCACTCTCTTCTACTGCCATTAACGCGCTCGCGTGCTGCATTTCAAAAATAGCGTCTTCGCAGAAGTTGATGAACGTTTCTAATTTCTCTTTTTCTCCTGCTTCCACCACGGTGTTATAGAAATAAGTTCTCTTGGACTCTTTAATTTGCGGCTTCTCCCATTGTTCAATATTAGATTCCTTGATTTCGAAGTACACGCGTTCTATTTTCTTGTTTCCACCGAGAATTTCTATCCTGCCCAGATAAGGTTCGAAGTAATTTAGCACAGATCCAGCTGTTTCCAAAAATCTGGCTAGTCTCGGCTCGTTTGGCATGTGTTCCGATAGATTAGTTAACAATACAGCAAGATTGAATCCGATTTCTTTAGCTGGCTCGTGGAATCGGTCCATAAAAGCCGCGTAGTTAATTTTTCCATCGTGGTTCGTTTCGCAACAGGCCAATAGGAATTCGATCTCCTCACTGCAATAATTTTCTCACATAATTTATTCTAATCAATTTGGTATATAAATAATTAAAGTAATATTTACTCGGTGTAACTCTTCTGCTGTTCCATCTTCTCCTTGAAGTCCTTCGGGTAAACCCAGCCATCGCTGTTGAGATCCACTTCTAAAAAGCTGGGCGAAGACACGAGATCCTTCAGTTTCAAGAACATGTCGAAGTACTTGAGGATCAGCTCGACGTTTCCGGCAGATTCCACTAACGTGTCCACCATCTGTTTCCCAATGGTTCCGTTCACAACGTTACCTGCAATAAATGGAGATCATCAAGAATCTGTTACCTGCAATAAATTCAACGGAATGAAAGTACCTTCAAGCATAGACAACATCATAGTTATCATGTCTTTCTGCAAGTTTAACAGCTCCTTGAGGAGGTCCACTTGACTCGAGTGTTTGGACAGCTTGTCCTGCATATGGGAGAACAGGAAGAGAAATCCACCGACGGCGTCCCACAATCGGGAGTGGGCCAGTGCTTGTTGATTCTGGGCGCAGGGTCCTTGAATCACTTCAGTCAGAGTGTTGAACACTTGACTGGCCACGCCGATGGCTTTGAAGAAATTAGCCTTGCCGGCAGGATCGATCAATTCTTTACTAGAGTAATGCCAGTAGAAGTCCATAATAGATTCTTGCAGTCGTAGCAAATAATCGACGGTGCATATGACCACGTTCACTGTCGTCGTGTTACCAGCTTGCGTTCTCAAATAATTCTGCCAGTCTACGGAATAAAAAAAAAAATATTAATTATATTACGTATAGAAATTATGTTATCAGAGCATAACTATAAATGTTTACTGTATAAATCTGAAGGAAGATTGAGAATAATGAAACGTACCAAGATTGTGACCCTCGCAAGTCAGTTGGATGAATCTGAATAGAGCACAGGTGAACTCGGCATCGTGCATGTTTTTCTCTCCAGCTGCACCCTCAGAACCAACCCCAAGACCTTCTGCTTTGGTATTCCTCTCGAACGCGTCCAGATCTAATACACTGCAGGAGTTCATCAGGCCAGCAATCGAAGTGAAGAAGCCTACATCCTTCTTTTCTTTCAAATGGTTCAACATCCCTCGTTGAATTTCTATGTTACCACCGCGTAGAATTGAGATTCCCAATTCGAGAGTCTTCATCACCATTTCACTGGGGAGACCCTTGCACGCTGAGATGTGAAGCAACACCATCTCTGCCACGCCACGATTTGCCAGTCTCGCTTGGTGGAACAAAAGTTTCTGCTTTTCCATTTCTTGTTCCTAAACAAAGAATGAAAAGTCAATTTTTTGAAGTTATGAATATTTGAATACATTCGTATAATGTTGTTAATATTCGTATCATAGATGCACGTAGGATTGTTTAATAATGGACTGCATAATAATCTTACCATGAGTTTGTGCATCGGTCGCTTCAGGAAGCATTAAAATAAATGAATTTGTTACTAACATGATAATTAGTAATAAATTTATAGCATTCAGGGAAATTGTAATTACTGCCAAGGGAGATTACAATGGGAAAATTGATTGTATACAGTGATTAGGGAGTCCACCTTTGATGCAAGCATATTTACAATTACTTAATTGTGTGAACTAAGTCCTACGATGAACGAGATTTGCAATGAGCTAATCTATTTTGCTCACATCGTTATTACAATGATAGATTTGGATTTTTAAACTCGAACGATTGGGCTATACATATGTGGAAGCGGTTGAGTTGCTTGGTTCTTACCATAAGTGGCTTATGACTTCGCTTCTATAGTTAGTACGTGAGGAAAAGACACGAAATCGTTAATAAGTTTCAAGAATATTGGTTAGTCTTCCATATTTTTGCAATTCGCATACTAAACTTCTGATAGACCTCGTTTGCTAAAAAAGCTTCAGTTAAATATTAACAAAACGATACTTACGTGGATGGAGGCACCGCCTTCTTCTTCGCCTCCTCCGCCTTCGTCTTCGCCTTCTTCTTCCTCCTCACCGCAAGATTTCGATATAATTTGAGCATAGCTCATGTACAAAGGATCTTCTTGAAGAGCACCGGATCGTTCCGTCATCGCACCGCGACAGAACGTCGTTACCAATTGTGTGAGAGGGTCTGGTTTGCTTTCGTCTTCGTCTTTATCCATTTTCTTCAATTCCGCGTCCTCAAAAGATTGCTTTAAAAAGAAGCAAATGAAGACGTTAAGTAAAAAATGAATTGAATTGTGTGAATTCTTTTTCGAAATTTATATGCTTACCGTAAGGTCTTCAATCATCACTTCTTGGCCAACATTCTCGTCCTGCAACCAGAGCTCGTAGTACGTCCGCGCGAATATATTTATAGCCCGATGCCTGTGATAAAACATGAACAATTGTTTAGATATTTGTAATTATTTATGAAAAATCGAAGGGGCATTAGGCGATCGCTTTACCTTCGTAATTTATAAAGCGGTTCGCTACGTAGACATGCGATCGCTGCCCTCTTTCTTGCTGCGCACAACACACGCTTCCAGCCATCCCGAGATGGTGGAGGTTTCGTTGCCTTTTAGCAGCATGCACACACAACTACAGTCGTTAGATCACTAACAAACAATTGCAACAAACGTTATCAATAGTTAATCAGAATTAGACAAACTTCGTGGTAACACAAGGTTCACTGGTTCGTTTAATGATAATTTACTAAAAATCCAAAGACACAAAAGTGGTCGCTCTTTATTAGTAATTAATGGAAAAGAACAACAGAAGTCACGCAACACCAGTATCAAACCAAAAGAGGATACCTGGGCAGGGAATGTAGGGAAATTTGACGGAAACAAGCGATCACAGCTCGTTTACGTTGGATCGACACCACGGATCGATACTGACCCTTGCTCTGCTGTTGCGGATGATCTATCTACTCGAGAACATGAAATATAAATGAACAAAGATATATATAACAAATAAATAGACATAGATGCTTCCAACAAAAACGATTCGGGTATTATGAAAAAGTGACTTCAAATATTTCGAAACAGCTCTTCACTCACCATGTGCAAGCCGTAAAGAACTTTGGCCATGTCAGTAATTCTCGCAACCACGTCTTCCAATTGCTGCGCTTTCACCGGTTCCATCGCATCCTTCTTTTGCCCTAATTTAGAGTAGAGATAATGTTGCCATGACATCTCATCAGCTGGATCGATCTTATCAGGCAGTGTCAACTGCGTCTTCGCGAATTCTGCGATTTCGTACTCTGGCATCTTCTTCAGGAATCTGTCCTTGCAGTGTTGCACTAATTCTTGTTCACGGCCAGCGAATAAGTTCAGACCAACAGGTAGCAGTCTCTTCAAGCAAGCTACCATTAGTGAAGCCTGTACTTCCTTATCTTTATCCCTCTTCTTATCACGGTGCTTCTTCTTTTTCTGTTAATCATTTTATAAGTGATAAGCAAAATAAAATTTTATAACATTTTTTATGAATAGACAAAATAAAATTTCTTGTGACACGAACCTTGCCTCCACCGGAAGGCGCTGTCCCGTCAGAAATGGCAGCGGGTCTCCTAGTGGCTGTCGGCATGATCAGCACCATGTTATCAATCTCATTCGCTGATATGAAGTTCTGTTCCTCTCGTAAGAAATATTGTGACTTGGACCAGATATTGAAAATCGCAGCAACGTGATTGTAAAGGTCCTCAGCTTCCGGAATATTATTTCTCAACCAGTGATTCCTTTGCAAGTCGACGTATTTGATTAAAAGTGGATAGAATGAATAGATGTCTCGAACAAGGAGTTGCCAATCTTCTTGGATCTGCGCCTCAACTTGCGACGTGTCGTCAGTGGATGATTTAATAAAACCGCGAAGAGATTCTTCTTTATGGAACATATTGTCAGTACGCTTTCTGACTCGTTCAGCAAGTGGCAAGAACGGATCTTTCAATAATTCCTCAGATGAGTTGATGATGATTTGTTGAGTGTAAGCCGCGATTCGAGTCATCCAAGGAGCATTCTCGTTACCGATGTTCTTCTTAATCAATTTTAACACATTCTTTAATAATTGATTCATGTGATCGCTGGTGACCATGCTGACGTACGTTCCTTCGGTCGGATTTACGTTGTCTGGTCCTTGGGCCCACCAAAATGGCAAGTAGGAACAAAGTAGAGGCAGGATAACGTCGACCACGTGTGGAACGTCGTTGTAAGTTTTATCAGATTCGACGAATTGGTCCACTTCGCTCAGAATTGTTTCAAGAGTCGGCATGCTCGATTCCATTTTTGTCATGATATCCTGCGCTTCTAATGAGTGATCTGCTATTCTGTTTAGAAGGGAGAATGGATTGTGTTTGTTCAAATGCGGCTCTAGGAAAGCCACGGGGAAACAACTGGAGAATGCTCCTAAACAGGAACCTAGGTTTGGTTTGTTGCGTTCAATTTCTGTCTTCAAGTATTTTCTATCGTGTGTTAGAGAAGAATCCACGCCTAGAGTGTAGAGAGAAGCGAGCATTTTGTACGATGCCACCTGAATTTCGTCCACTGTTTAAAAAATAAATGTTAAATTAATTTAATACCAAAATTGCAATTATGATTCATTTTTTGGTTTACTTACGTAATAAATCGCTGCCATACTCGCAGGCAGCTAAATGGTCGAACATAGCCGTGAGTACCGGCAGAACCACACTGTTGATATAAGACAAGGATGTAGAAGTCTTCAAATGGGTTCCTCTCAGATGACTGTATTTCCCTTCTTGAAGATTTAATATCGTGTGTCCCAAATCGTCTGCTGTATTATTAAAGAATGTCAACATAGACGTTCTAATAAATTCTGGGCAGTTCTTCACCAAACTCTTCGCGTCTATGCCTTTTACTAATACTTGAAGGCAACGAACGGTGATCCTCACGTCTGGCCCAAAAGCGGCGAGTCTAGATCTCAACAAACTAGCCAATTTGCAAAACAGAGCTGCTACCATCTCCTTTTCTTTCAAAGACGCAGCTCCAACGTTATTCGTAGCTGTTGCAACGGCGATGAAATAATTTTTGTGAGTACTGAAGTACTTCTCCATCAACGGTAGAACGACTTTGCTAAAGAATTTGATGTCTCTCGTAGATGTTTTGAAACTGTTTCGTCTACTGAAGGTATCAGACGGTTTCAACAATTTCATGTTGATGGTAGCCTTATCTAAATATGCTATCAACTTCTCTAGCAACGAATAAGCGAATCGTAGTTCCACTGATGCTCCGGCAGTTGCAACTTCAGATTCTCCTCCGCGATTAGGCTTGTGCAGCTTGTAACCTTGGTACTGTAGATACTTGAGAAACTCCTGAGAACGTTCACGATCTTTTCGTTTCTCTTTATCAGTCAGGAGATCGTATGGGACCAGCTGGGGGTGGATACCTCCTCCTGTGAAAGATATCAACGTTCCAATATTTAATCATTAATTAATTTATGAATTACATTCATATTTGTGGTACGTACCACAAGTGATGAGTTCTTCTTTCTTTTTCTTCGCCCAAATATCGTGCGCATTGTCTGCAAGACGTTCTGCCATGTTCTGCATTTCTCTGCTCAGAGTCAAGTTCGTCATATCCACTGGGTGAGGGTTGTAGTTGAACGGATTCGCTGAATCACCCTAAACAATAATTAAAATTGTAACAGAGTTTTTATATAAATATGCAGTTTGTCTACATATTCACTTATTTTTCACAAATCAGATTAGTAAATAGGTAATAATCAGAATTTCTATTTACTTGACNGAAATATGCAGTTTGTCTGCATATTCACTTATTTTTACAAATCAGATTAGTAAATAGGTAATAATCAGAATTTCTATTTACTTGACTTTTCGATGATCGCCTCATGGAACTACGATTAGTGGATGGTACATCTACTTCTGCGTGTTCGACGCTCCATCCTATAGCCAATAGAGCTTTCAAGCTCTCTCTAACAGGCTCTTTGTACCGTTCCCTCTCGTAATCGTTCAGCATGTTGTAAGGTTTCAATCTTGGATGAGTTTTATTCGCGTCAGACCATTGCTCACCATAAGTCCAGCCATTTTCTAATTTTCTACTGGCCCAGGCATCGTGATAATGCTCAGAGAACTTTTGGACTATCTGATTCAGATCGTTATTGAGCACCACACTGTCAAATATTAAATATATAATTTAATATCTGTTATGTGCATCTTATTCCTCAATTTTCTTTAGTTTCTTTTTTAATTTTTATTTTTATTAAAAATGTATTGAATAATACCTGGAGGTGTTGATGGGCTGAGGATTATATGGCCCATCAGGCGACTGTGCGGATGCAGATTTGCTTCCGTACCATTCATCGTCATAATTTTTCGACAACGAATAATCAGGTGGTAACGCACAACCGATAGCCGTTAGACATGGCAGGGCTTTCCCGAACAATTCTGGATCGTAATCCATTTTGGATAACGAGTCAAATATGTTACTGAAGAGAACCATTGTCAATCGTTTCTCTTCATCGCTCGACGCACCGTACGCGCCTTGGCCTCCGGTAGAACCGTAATATTTCGCACAGCGTTCATAATGCAATGTTAACAACTGTTAGGAAATCAATTAAAATTAATGTGGTTAACAACGCGTGATTGATATAATCGTTTAATTTGTGCTTGTTGCATTTTGTACTTACTCTCAAAGCGACCGTGGTGTATTCAGATAACTTGGACACGTCGACAGTTAATTTTCGTAGCAGTTTCAACAGCATGCTGGGCTGCATTTGACTAAAAGAAGAAGAAAACAATAATTCGTCTTTCCGTGAGGGTGAACGAAGAATAATTGATTGGTGGATACTAGAAGCGCGTTTACCCTAAACGTTGTAACGAATTGGGAAGGCGGATTAGCAATTTAGAATAATATAGATAGAACTTACGATACGTTTAACTCGTGGACTTCTCTTGTTAAGCAACAAAACGGTTCCGTTAATCACTTAATCCGGGTTTCGGAAAGAATCTGCTTACCTGGTCAACGCCACGAGAAAGTCCGACACTGCTTCACGTTGTCCCTTCGTCAGCATCCGGTTCTTACTTAATCGGTACACGGTGTGCAACGTGGCGTCTAATAAGCTTGCATAATTGTCCGCCTCGTTGTAGAATTTGGAATGCTTGATTAGTAAAGGTAGAATACTGTTGCCTATGTAACGGTTCATCGCCAGCGCCATATCTGACTCGTATCCATCGTTCTACACGATTCAAGATTATGTCAATTTCTTAGTATACAATTTTGTATTGAGAATGCAACTTGGATTCTACTTACCCTGTCCAGCATGGTAGCGGCTCTCAGGTCGGGCAAGAAAGCTTCCTCAAGTATTTTGAAGAACAATTCCTGCGTCTCGATACCGTAGACGCGTTCCAGAAATAGGACTACGCTTTGCTTGTGTCCAGGAATTAACCCAGAAGGCATGTCGCTCTTCGGTTTCTCTTCGCCCGCTGCTGGATTCAGCAACGTGAATCTCAAAGATAGTACGCCTTGCAGATCGTCGAGAGGTACCAGAGACCGCAGAATGGCTCTCGCTCGAAGAGACTCGTTCTTCCCTGAAATGATTCTCATTGGAATTTGGAATATTTTCAAGAGGGTGAATAAAGAAAATAATGTTTTGTTGTGGAAATATTACCAACGGATTCTGTAGAAGCCTCTGTTGCTCGGAAAATAATCAGAAAAAGTGTTATTAAATAAAAGAGTAAAAGAGTTCGTGATAGAATAGACCATAGATCGAGTATAAAAGATTTCTTCAACTCAAATAATGAAGTGTCGTGTCATCATCATCACGAAACTGATGATACATGAGTTCTTGTTGACTCACCTTGCTCTATAACAGAAGAATCCGGAGCGCAACGACCTAACAGGTCTACCAGAGTGCAGTAGAAGNTTTAGTATACAATCTTGTATTGAGAATGCAGTTTGGATTCTGCTTACCCTGTCCAGCATGGTAGCGGCCCTCAGGTCGGGCAAGAAAGCTTCCTCAAGTATTTTGAAGAACAATTCCTGCGTCTCGATACCGTAGACGCGTTCCAGAAATAGGACTACGCTTTGCTTGTGTCCAGGAATTAANGTTCATGTTACCAAAATAGAAACAAGGGTCCAAGGATAGAATTTGTTGTGGTAGCAAACTCTCTACCAAAGGTGAGAATTCTTCTGGTGGTTGGTACTTGAGACGACCGTGGTCACCGCCTAATAGGAATCTGCAAGACAGTTTGGAGGAACAGCTGATTGCTGGGAAGAACATGCCGTCCAGATTAAAATTCCTAAATGATCCCATGATGGGTGCTCCGTTGAAGGTGAACGTGATTATGGGCACTGTGAGATCCAACGCGCAGCCGATCACGTCGCTCTTCCGGATGTACGGCTCCGTTGCGTTCTGCATCACTTGGGTTTTTCTACCACCTGTCCACAAATGTGCACCGTCGAAGCTGAAGGAGTAGAGATCGTCGCCGACGCCGTTGCCTCCCCATTTTTCACCACCACCGGGATATGGCACGTATCTATGCGGAAACAAAAAATAAAATAATACGAATATAAGATGTGACCATCAAAAATTATAAAACCACTCTTGGATTTAAAATTGTGATTTTCCAAAAAATTGTAAAAATACTTTTAACATACCCAGAGGTGTTTGCCCAGCCAATCCTCAGATGAGGCATCATATGAGTCGTCTGTTCAATATGATCCACTGTAACTTCGAAGTACCACTTTTGATAAAGCGCCGACCCTTCAACTCTGCCGACGAATATGTTTGGTCTGACGCTGGCCACATGGTCCACTAATTGCGTTTGTAAAAGAAGATTCTTCCCGGGTAGAAGAAAATCGCAAATGTTGTTCTGCGATGATCTGACGGCGACACCGTTACCCACGCAAAGTGAGCAGAGAACGTCCAAGACTTTTGGATCCCTCCCGTGTTTCTCCAATAGCGAAATGATGACTTTAATGTGTTCATCCTATAAACATTTTGCATTAATCATGAGCATCGATGAATAATTAAAATGTTTGTAATCAAATACTTACTCTCATCATGTTCAAAGCTTCGGGCGAGTCGATGAGAACGCAGTGAAGCACGTCTAACATTCCAGTGCCCTCGCTGGAAGCTTGCGAACCCAGTCGACTGAACAGCCAGTTCAAACGATTACTGTTGGCAAATTGTGCGCAGTTCGTGTGATTCCCTTTGATTATGGCTGCCAGTAGTTGATACAAGTAACCGGATATTTGGTCCCAAGCCTGGCCGCTCTCGTCACCCGAAAGTGCTACTAGGAATCCTTGAGAGGTGATCACGTTGATCTTGTCGATGGCTTCTAGGATTAGATTTAGGATGCCTTCCTCTTGGAACAGGTCTTGACGATTTCTTAGGGCACGGAATCTGTTCTGCTTCTCCTCGTGTTCTGTCATTAATTAATTAATTTAATAAGTAATTATCTGATGAATTAGATGGTTAATATTGTGTTAATTATAATGTTTACCCATGTCGTCCTCGGGTTGAGCAAAATAATTAATCAAGTCTTCCAGACACATCACCATTTCGTTCAGATTCACATTTTGGAANTCTTGCTGTTAGTTACATAGGTTTTTTCTAATGCTCTGATTAGCTCGCCTACGGTGTCGTATTGGCGAACCAGTAAACTGAACATCTCTCGGACCAATTTTGGAGTCTCGATTTGGGATTCCTCAGCCCAGCTGACGATCGTTTTTATAAGAACCTTCCGGAACACCTCTGTAAATAAAAGATGAAATTGGTTACTCTCGTTAGACAATTTTCATCAGCAATTTTTACCTTCAGGAGTCTTTCTCTCTGGTTCAGGTTCTGGTTTTGGTTCTTCCTCCAACTCTTTCACTGCGTTAATAAAGTTAAACAATCTTTTGATTGGTCCAGGCTTCTGCACTTCCTCTGCTGGCTCGTTTTCAGCATCGGCGGCTTCTTGAAGTGCGTGCAACGACACGTACGACATGAGATTATTATGAAAATCGTTCATCCGACTTATCAAATCCTCTCCACAAGGAATATTGTCAGGATCGTCAGCGTAATCAACGTTCTTAAAGCTCAGAATTGCGTTCATCTGTTCACGAGGTGGACACCTGAACTCTCTCGTCTTCTTCGCTGCCACTGCCGATGGCAAGTCAGACTGTTTGATTTCAATATAACGACGAAGCTGATCCGATTGCAAGTCGCCAACGAAGTCGTGGCTGAAAGATATGATGGACTCCACTCGATGTCGAAGTTGAATATCGTTCAGATGATGAAGAAGGTAACACATCTGTAGTTTCGCTCCCTCAGCCATTTTCATGTGAAGAAGTCCCTTCTTGTGCTCGTCTTTGCCTTCTAAAATTTGTAAATTATAAGAGATAGTCGTATAGAAGTGTTGGTAATTATTATTAAATAATTGCCTTTGTCAAAAGTCGGATCCCAAGTCTCAGGGTGAATCATGATGAGAAGCTTCATGATATCTTCGTTTCGGAGCATCCCTACCAACAGCAACCTGTCCACGAGCTTCAGAAGTGGCCTGAAATCAACGAATATGATATGAACGAGAGAAAAAGGCAGGAATGACAGCCAGCAGCGGTAAGCAAGAGTTATCTTCAAAGCTGCTCCATCGACGACGATGATATTAAGTATGCAGATTAATGCCTGGCGTGCACGTATTCATGGTACTACATACAAGAACAGGTTCTCATTGCTGCCGCCAATGGGGTCTCGATTGTGCACTTGATTCACCTCGACGGCTTCGTTCAAAGCCGTCATCACATAGTCCCGTACCACGTCCAATGGGAAATGAGGACTGTAGAGGCTCCTTATGTTCTCGATCGTCTGGTCACTGGAAGGAATATCCCTTGATGTCGACCATTAGTCATGGGTTTCATGTATAAACTTCGATTAAAGTGCACTTACCTGATGTCTGTCATCTTCATCTGCGGACGAACCGATTCGGTCTCCAAGTATCTGAGACTGTGCTTCATTTCTTCGTTTTCGTAGAGATCCTTCAATCCTTGACCTGAAAGCAAGATATAAATACATATTGTTTTAATGTTATATTGAAACTGAAGAGATGATGGAGAAGGAGATTTACCTAAAGGAATTATGTACTCGTTCTTGCACACTTCCATCGTGGTCGCGTGCGATTCGAGATGCAATGCGATCAGCAAATCGTAGAATCCTTGTCGTAGGGGCCCAGACATGTATTCCGCTCGAATAGCATACAATAATTGTTTCTGATCAACGTGTTGGCACAGAGCATGTGCGGCTCTGTAATTCGACTGGTAGCACAGGGCTGCATACAGTGTTAACGTGTGTGCGTGGAAACTACAACCATTAAACAGATTTTTCATTAATTTATTTTGTCTGAAATGTTTTAAATGAATTTAATTAATTGATAAATTTTACCTGAGGAGTTTGTCCATTTCGATAAGCTCCAAGATGTCGATGCATCGATCTTCTTCGGGAATATGCAAGGCTAGCATTGATATAGCATCCTCGCAGAGCATGGACCAGCCTCTGATATCAGACAATTTCAAAGCGTGCACTTGTAGTGATTGATTAGGAACCCTCGCCCATTGATGAGGCTTTAAACATTGAACCTTCAATCTAGGCGGAAACTGTGGTATCACATGACGTTCTGAATTTTGTAAAACAGCAGCAGACAACGGCAATGTTGTAGAAGTTCTTCCTAATTCAATTTGAAGTATCTCTTTGCTCGTAGCTTCGACGAATATGGCTGGGAATAATTTTGTATCGGGTTCCATCTTGAACTTGTGGCTGGTTTCCTTGCCCTCGCAGGTGAAGGACACCCAACCAGTTGCTGTGTCCACGAAACAGCCCACGAACATCCCCTGGGATGCACCCTTTCCTGATGCGTCTTGAGTTACTTCGTTGTAGAGCTCGTCGGCTCTCACCATGTAACAGCTCTGTCTGTCGACTCTGTAAATTTCATTTTTTTTTTTATTAGATTTGATATTCGATAGATTTTATTTTTTATAAGAAAATTTGGCAGGAAAATTAAATGGTAAAGGAACTTACTGTTCTATGGGACGATCGTAATCATCAGTGATAACCACAGAACCCTTCCTTACACGAGACAAATTGAAGTCCTTCGTATGCAAATGATACTGAGACGTGACCCAGCCCACGTAAACGTGTGTTGGATCCTGTCCAGGGAATATTCTCACACCATAAAAGTATTCATTCATCAGTTTCAAGCAGTCTGTATCGAATATTTCATTCCCAATCGATTCGACTCCGCTTCCACTTAAAACTGACATAGCTTTGGGTGCATTGCGTTCCGGGATCTGAGGTGGTACCACTTTCAAATCCGTCTATAGTAAAATATGTCATTTTATCGTGTGTCGAGGAAAGAGAATGTCGAAATCGAAGCAGGCAAACGGACAACATAAATAAATATAAATAAAAGGTTTTACGTTTGATATGCGAACTTGGGGAATCCGGCTACTTGCTTTGCTCATTGTTAGGGTCTTGGTACTCTTGTCGGAGATGTCGGACCGCACAGGTGGTTCGGGCGTTTTTGATTTCGCGTCCGGAGACTTCGCCTTGCGCGAGAAGAACCTATCCATTTAATCAAAATCATTTTCTTTGATCTCCTTTAATTTCATTTAACATTAGAACTAAGTAAAAGGTGAATTCAAGATTAAGTTTAAGAATTAGCTTTGTGCCTAAACTTACGGGGCATCCTCCATTTCTTTGCTAAGTTTGCTAAGAATATCCAAATGTGAAAACTCATTTTTCTATGTATCACTTATGATCGTTATTATACTAACCGGAACGGTGAACGCCCACGCTTCTTCTTATCATCCTTAACGTCCCCATTCATATCGACGTAGCCATTCATGTCAGCCTCGCTAATCGCGTTGTCCATGTTCCCACCCCTCGATCCATAGACGGATCCGCCCTTCCTCGGAGGTCTAGCTGGCTTGTTCCTTTGCATAGGAAGCGGTGACTCTCTCATCTCGTCAGCTTCCACGGCGTCTTCCGAATAATTTCTTTGCAGTCCTAATATAAAATTTCAATCAACGTTACATACTATCAAATAAATTGAAGTATTTTTAAAAAATCGTACCTTTGATATCGCTCATGCTGAAACCAGATTTCATGATCTGCTCCATTTGAGCCGAGGGTATAGCTTGCTGAGTTTGCTCTATCTGTTCAGACAAGAGCTTGCTCTGACGCATTTTTATCTCCTGCCACCTCCTGAGTTTTTCGCTCTCGGAGACGAAAGTCGATTGGCAAATAACGGGCAGGGATAATCGAAGGAATTCCCAGTTCGCTTTTTCCATTGTTTCAAATGTATTGTGAGAGATTTTTAGACATGGTGGAGTGTCGGAACCTGCTGGGATTCTGGCTACGTCTATCCTGGTATCAGCCATGTCGTCGGTGTTCTCGAATATCGGCTGGTCTTTCGTGAACCAGAACGTTACGTGACGATTCATGTTTCTAAAATGGTTCAGAAATTATATTGGACAGTCATTGCAAACGAAATAAAATTTAATTTATAATTAATGCGAATACATAAAGCGCTTACACGCAAAATGGCTCGTATCCTTCCTGTAGACCACAAGTCGTAAAGAATTTCAATGTATTCACGTCTTGCCCGAAAGTTAACTTCGCTCTTTGACCAACGCCGAGAGTAAAAGCTGGCACGAAGCAATCGCCTTGAACNATAATTAATGCGAATTCATAAAGCGCTTACACGCAAAATGGCTCGTATCCTTCCTGTAGACCACAAGTCGTAAAGAATTTCAACGTATTCACGTCTTGCCCAAAAGTTAACTTCGCCCTTTGACCAACGCCGAGAGTAAAAGCTGGCACGAAGCAATCGCCTTGAACGTCAGCGAAGGACGTTTCACCGCCAAGAGCGTCCATCAGTAGTTCCCCATTCAAAGAGAAGCCTGAGTAATCATTCATATATGTATTGCTGATAAATTGATACTGAATCACTATTGTACTAGCAAAAGTATATTGAACACAAATCCTTAATTTAAAATAAAAAGTACTACGAATAGCAAAGTTGAAAATCGAAGCGTTATCAGTTAAAAACAAATGGCAACTATGAATAGAAGACATAGACAAAGTGCAACTACGTACAATTTTGCAAAGCAAGTGTGAAAATTGTTGATAAATTTTTGTATATGCATGCACTTAGGTAGAAATGGTTTGAAAATATTAAGACATAAAATAGGTGTCATAATCGTTAAGAGGGTTATTTAAAAAAAAAATACATAATTAAATAGAAGGGTGGTCCTCGTTGAAAGTTCAAAGTATATTTCAAGGCACGCGCTTTTTGTACCAGCATCTTTTGGAATCACCATTTCTTTCGTAGTTAGTATCATAAGTGTGAGTCGTATGAGACATGAACGCATCGTTGTTATTTACAACACTGATTGAGTAGAATACTGGATACGAAAAAAAAAAGGAGAAATGATCAATCGCGTGCGATGAAAGTGTATAGGTAAATGAATGAAAATCCAACATATACGAAAGCGATGCTATGATAGTGAATTTGGTTTTCTGATCTCTATAGAACATTGGGTAATGGATCTGTGAAACCTTCTTAGTTGAAAGATAAAATTAACACGAAATGAGTCGTTTTTTATTCATCTTGATATCTCAATCCATTTTGGAGATATAGCTTTCCGAAGTTTAAGCGCAGCGTATGACACAGTGACCTAGTTACGCTGTTTAGACTAGTTGGTGGTGATTGAGGTGAGTCCGTCAGTCGGTCAACATGCGAGAAGGACGACAATAGCGGCGCCAAAAGAATAATAGTTGTCTTCATACGACGATATCTCAAAAACCAGAAGTCGGATTGAGATGAATCAAATGGTATTTCAAAAAGGGAGCCTTTTTCTTTCAATCATTCATTTCAAGTTTCATCCGTCTATGTTTTTTTATTTTTACTTTTACTACCATCCAGTATCTAGTCTTCTGTAGAGATCAGTGATCTGGTTGTTTTGAGAAGCAAATGGCATATATTTTCGTTTTATATTACAATGTCCGAATCGATTCGTGAAAAAAAATTTAACTAAAATCGCTGAGTATCTAAATGATTTGAGAAGTTGAATGTACGTTTATGTTCCTGTATCCAGTAATCTATCTCTTGGATCAAATTATATATATATATGTAGTGTATAGCTTTGAAATGGCAGCTCAAGCGTGTGAACGCTCGAAAGATTCCGTCTTACTAATTGTTCGGTCAATTAGATCCAGGAAAACCCCGACAACGTCTCCAACCTGCCATTGTTTGCCAAAAGTCTCGGCTGTGCCCGAATATACTTTTTCCTCCTTTAAAATAAAATTTCACCAATTCAACATATCCGTCCGTGGCCCGCGGCTCGCGCGCGAACCATCAAACATCTTTCGCACGACAGTTCATTGATAACTTCTTCTTGTGTACGTGTGTGTGCGCGCGATTTTCCCGAAGAGGTGGCGAGAGAGGAGACACAATTGTATGTACACTGTACAATGTATAAATAATGATATCTTCGCGTATTCGAAGCCACACTTAATTGTTTTGCGAGCGAAATTCATGTTCCGCTCTTCGGACAAAGGAGGAAACGCAGAAAAAACAACCAAGTCAACATTTAAAAAGAACATAGAGTAGACAAGGACAAGAACAGTCGGTGACGCGAGAAAAACTCAACAAAATGATGGGCCTGCGAATCGGATTACTGGATAAGTTTTGACTCTTACTGATCGTTCGGTCTGCGACGTCAATGAAACATCCAACTACGTCGCCCACTTGATATTTGTGACCAAAAGACTCGTGGCTACCGGCGTGTACTTTAGTTACCTGACATTCACGATTGGTATCAATTATTTATCACCACTGGAACCGTGAACACGCATTTGCAAACAATTTCCTCGACATATACACATATCTATCTTACCATGAACTCTGTCGACTATCATTTCGATTAGAATTTTCTTAATCATTCTCGTTTTACGCGATTTTCTAAAGTGTCTTCTTAGATTCTGGCAATATATCGATCCGACAGGCAATCGAGTTAATACTTACGTTGTAACCGTCGAATGCCCAGGTGTTCTCGTCGCTTCCCAGCATGCTTCCAGGCATGCAATCTGCTTTAGCCCAGCCTACCCTCATGGGACCAGCAGTTAGCACTTCGAACTCGAAGTACCATTTGCCACTGCTCACTGCATAGTGCTTCTCCACGCGATAAGTTCTGAAGTATAATTGCCTCAGTCTGCTCGCCTCCAGCAGCAATGCTATACAATTAAAATTCATAAAAAAGTTCTTTAAATCAATTACTTATTTATACTTAATTGAATGTGCAGGACATTAAAAATATGTATAATATGAATTTCCTGAATTTGGAAGCATTTTTTAATATCTTCATCATTTTCAATTTATTGTTAATAAAATTTTACCTTCATGTTGTTCTCCAGTGGGTGGTTCCAGCATGTATCCATAAACCAAAAGAGTCCTCACTGTTTCGCTAGCAGTGTCACGATTAGCCTTCTTAATGGCATCGTCAACTTTAGGGTATGGCACCAAGTGTGGGCTTCTTCTCATTTCTGAATCTTCGTTCAGACCATAAGTCCAACCCTGACTGATTCTCTCCTTCGCCCATAAGTTATGAGTGTTCTCCGCTAGTTGATCGACCAATTCTTCCATTTTGGGAGTCAGGGTAATAGCGCTGAGGTCCAGAGGTGCTGGTTTGTATCCACTGCTCTGTAGAAAGGGTTCGTTCGGAAGCCTCAGGGTTTTAATTCTAGAGGGTGGTTTATCCATTGTTATGTAATATCCCAGAGCCAAAATCGTTTTTAATGTCTGCACTGCCAGTTGAGTATCGTAACGCTTTTCTGCAGGTGGTAGTCTCTCGAATTGAACGATGCACGGATGGATTTTTCTTAGATCGTCTCTATGTTCTCCGTATATCCAACCGGCTTCGATTTTATTCATCGCCCACATTTCGTGAATGTTCTCTGCCAATTTGTCCCTGATTTGCTCGACGTACGTTGATAAGTTAATCATGGACGTGTCGACCGGGGCCGGAACGAAGGCCGTGTCGTCTTCGACCAGCCACGGACCAGCCAAGACCACTTTGTTCATGTTACCAAAATAGAAACAAGGGTCCAAGGATAGAATTTGTTGTGGTAGCAAACTCTCTACCAAAGGTGAGAATTCTTCTGGTGGTTGGTACTTGAGACGACCGTGGTCACCGCCTAATAGGAATCTGCAAGACAGTTTGGAGGAACAGCTGATTGCTGGGAAGAACATGCCGTCCAGATTAAAATTCCTAAATGATCCCATGATGGGTGCTCCGTTGAAGGTGAACGTGATTATGGGCACTGTGAGATCCAACGCGCAGCCGATCACGTCGTTCTTTCGGATGTACGGCTCCGTTACGTTCTGCATCACTTGGGTTTTTCTACCACCTGTCCACAAATGTGCACCGTCGAAGCTGAAGGAATAGAGGTCGTCGCCGACGCCGTTGCCTCCCCATTTTTCACCACCACCGGGATATGGCACGTATCTANCTCTTCCGGATGTACGGCTCCGTTGCGTTCTGCATCACTTGGGTTTTTCTACCACCTGTCCACAAATGTGCACCGTCGAAGCTGAAGGAGTAGAGATCGTCGCCGACGCCGTTGCCTCCCCATTTTTCACCACCACCGGGATATGGCACGTATCTATGCGGAAACAAAAAATAAAATAATACGAATATAAGATGTGACCATCAAAAATTATAAAACCACTCTTGGATTTAAAATTGTGATTTTCCAAAAAATTGTAAAAATACTTTTAACATACCCAGAGGTGTTTGCCCAGCCAATCCTCAGATGAGGCATCATATGAGTCGTCTGTTCAATATGATCCACTGTAACTTCGAAGTACCACTTTTGATAAAGCGCCGACCCTTCAACTCTGCCGACGAATATGTTTGGTCTGACGCTGGCCACATGGTCCACTAATTGCGTTTGTAAAAGAAGATTCTTCCCGGGTAGAAGAAAATCGCAAATGTTGTTCTGCGATGATCTGACGGCGACACCGTTACCCACGCAAAGTGAGCAGAGAACGTCCAAGACTTTTGGATCCCTCCCGTGTTTCTCCAATAGCGAAATGATGACTTTAATGTGTTCATCCTATAAACATTTTGCATTAATCATGAGCATCGATGAATAATTAAAATGTTTGTAATCAAATACTTACTCTCATCATGTTCAAAGCTTCGGGCGAGTCGATGAGAACGCAGTGAAGCACGTCTAACATTCCAGTGCCCTCGCTGGAAGCTTGCGAACCCAGTCGACTGAACAGCCAGTTCAAACGATTACTGTTGGCAAATTGTGCGCAGTTCGTGTGATTCCCTTTGATTATGGCTGCCAGTAGTTGATACAAGTAACCGGATATTTGGTCCCAAGCCTGGCCGCTCTCGTCACCCGAAAGTGCTACTAGGAATCCTTGAGAGGTGATCACGTTGATCTTGTCGATGGCTTCTAGGATTAGATTTAGGATGCCTTCCTCTTGGAACAGGTCTTGACGATTTCTTAGGGCACGGAATCTGTTCTGCTTCTCCTCGTGCTCTGTCATTAATTAATTAATTTAATAAGTAATTATCTGATGAATTAGATGGTTAATATTGTGTTAATTATAATGCTTACCCATGTCGTCCTCGGGTTGAGCAAAATAATTAATCAAGTCTTCCAGACACATCACCATTTCGTTCAGATTCACATTTTGGAAGAACATAGACGCTCTCCTATCGACTTGCAGCGTCTCTAGGCCTCTAAAACATATTCGGTCCTTTTAGCGATCAGCCTGTCCGCGTTAATTCGCTCCCATCCAAGCGTCTACCATTTTTAATCCCATCGTTTTAATCTGAACGAATCTATCCAACTGCAATTGAACCACACTCACGTGATAAATTGTGTGAACAAACTGCTGCACTTCCGGATCACGCGAGCCGTCCGGGATTCCTCTTCCTGCGACCGTGAGAAATCTAGACCATCGTCCATCTTCCCTTCCTCGTGAAGGACTGCCTGCTTCTCCTCCACTTTGCCCACACCCTTCTTCTTCGTCTCATACGACTAAACAAAATAATAACTTAATATTCGATTTTTCGTCGACTAACATTTACTCTGGGAATCGTGTTTACCTTGTATGAAACCCAGAGGCAAGTGGTAGCGTGTTGCATGATAACAGTCGAATCACCATATTTGATAATCGGCAATCCGATGACCTCGAGGTCCTTGTCTTCAAGAACGATTTTCTGATCATCCTTCTCTTGCCTGAGCCAGAACGTCGAGCTTTCGATCGTCGCCTCATTCCTTCGAACGAATTTACGTAAACATGAATAGACAGGTTTTATAGATTTATAATATTAAATATGCAAATAAAGAATATCGACTGCATATCGTAACAGTTACTTCTATTCTTGTAATTGATACCATCAACGTTCGATTCTGTATTAAAATGTATGATGACCTCTGAACTTTCCGAAACCTACCTATCAACCAGGTACAATTCGTTGTTCTCTTTGACACCGAGATAACGTCCGGTTGTCAAATGTCTGATCCTCATCGGATGCAACCAGTTGATGAAGCCACCAGCCCATTTCGTCCTCGCAAGCTCCAGCCTCCAAAGCGAGCGAGCTTGGCTCATTACGCTGCCTCCCTCGTAGATCACTATGCTGTAACAGGAAGCCTTACCTTAGTTGTTACAGCAATGCTAATCGAATTATCGGTAAAAACGATTATCCGTCAAACGAAAATACGGGTGGATCGTCGGAGCTTTTTTTAGAAGTTAAGTAGATAAATTCAGGCGTCAATTACTTTTGACTGGGGGTCGTGCTCCATGTGGACGGTATAGTTAGACATTCGTCGCCGCCGTGGAAGAATCGTAATACGTCGCCGCCGAACACGTAGCCGACGTATTTCATGCGGCTGATTCCAGTGCCGTACGGTTGCACCGACCAGTGCGTCACGTGGAACGATGCATTCACCACTGACAAGTCGTTCTCCTTCGTCGTGTGCTACAAGTAAAATGAACAACTCAATCGATGACACGGATATTTGGCGTGACGAGCTTCGATCTGTTCAGGCAACGAGCCAAACGTTACATCTTTTCTTTTANCTCCTCGTGCTCTGTCATTAATTAATTAATTTAATAAGTAATTATCTGATGAATTAGATGGTTAATATTGTGTTAATTATAATGCTTACCCATGTCGTCCTCGGGTTGAGCAAAATAATTAATCAAGTCTTCCAGACACATCACCATTTCGTTCAGATTCACATTTTGGAAGAACATAGACGCTCTCCTATCGACTTGCAGCGTCTCTAGGCCTCTAAAACATATTCGGTCCTTTTAGCGATCAGCCTGTCCGCGTTAATTCGCTCCCATCCAAGCGTCTACCATTTTTAATCCCATCGTTTTAATCTGAACGAATCTATCCAACTGCAATTGAACCACACTCACGTGATAAATTGTGTGAACAAACTGCTGCACTTCCGGATCACGCGAGCCGTCCGGGATTCCTCTTCCTGCGACCGTGAGAAATCTAGACCATCGTCCATCTTCCCTTCCTCGTGAAGGACTGCCTGCTTCTCCTCCACTTTGCCCACACCCTTCTTCTTCGTCTCATACGACTAAACAAAATAATAACTTAATATTCGATTTTTCGTCGACTAACATTTACTCTGGGAATCGTGTTTACCTTGTATGAAACCCAGAGGCAAGTGGTAGCGTGTTGCATGATAACAGTCGAATCACCATATTTGATAATCGGCAATCCGATGACCTCGAGGTCCTTGTCTTCAAGAACGATTTTCTGATCATCCTTCTCTTGCCTGAGCCAGAACGTCGAGCTTTCGATCGTCGCCTCATTCCTTCGAACGAATTTACGTAAACATGAATAGACAGGTTTTATAGATTTATAATATTAAATATGCAAATAAAGAATATCGACTGCATATCGTAACAGTTACTTCTATTCTTGTAATTGATACCATCAACGTTCGATTCTGTATTAAAATGTATGATGACCTCTGAACTTTCCGAAACCTACCTATCAACCAGGTACAATTCGTTGTTCTCTTTGACACCGAGATAACGTCCGGTTGTCAAATGTCTGATCCTCATCGGATGCAACCAGTTGATGAAGCCACCAGCCCATTTCGTCCTCGCAAGCTCCAGCCTCCAAAGCGAGCGAGCTTGGCTCATTACGCTGCCTCCCTCGTAGATCACTATGCTGTAACAGGAAGCCTTACCTTAGTTGTTACAGCAATGCTAATCGAATTATCGGTAAAAACGATTATCCGTCAAACGAAAATACGGGTGGATCGTCGGAGCTTTTTTTAGAAGTTAAGTAGATAAATTCAGGCGTCAATTACTTTTGACTGGGGGTCGTGCTCCATGTGGACGGTATAGTTAGACATTCGTCGCCGCCGTGGAAGAATCGTAATACGTCGCCGCCGAACACGTAGCCGACGTATTTCATGCGGCTGATTCCAGTGCCGTACGGTTGCACCGACCAGTGCGTCACGTGGAACGATGCATTCACCACTGACAAGTCGTTCTCCTTCGTCGTGTGCTACAAGTAAAATGAACAACTCAATCGATGACACGGATATTTGGCGTGACGAGCTTCGATCTGTTCAGGCAACGAGCCAAACGTTACATCTTTTCTTTTAATGGAAGATCATGAATGAATTCATGGGGAAAAGGTATCAGACAGTAGATTTCATGAATTTACAAAAAATATATGTATCGATCGATATATATAAATATAGATCGTAAAGAATAGCAATTTTTAAATGACAAGATATATTTTTACTATTATTTTGCATAAAAATGTGATTATTACCAAATATCTTTCGGTGGCTACTGACACCAAGATAAGATCGTCACCGACTCGAACTTTCTCACCCTCTGACCTCTGCTTGGACGCTGGGTGGACGGTCCACCAGCAGGCCTCGCCTAAATCGATCGCACACGTTTAGTCATAACTGGAATTACTCGATATTAATTTGGTATCGCGTTCCTTCGGCTAACCTTGAGAATGCTGTTGGAGACCGACGTCGAAAGCCAACTTGTCGTTGGACGAGCTGGTCGATAGACAAGCCAAATACTGTAAGGAAAACGATCGGTCATCCCGTGAGGATCGGATAAATTTTTAACCACGTACCATGTCGCTGTTCAGGTGCCTCAGTAGAATAGCGTTGCCGTAAAGTAGCGTCCTGTGCCCTGATCCCGTCCCTTTCCCCTACAATACCGAGGGATTACATTAAAATTTGTGACGCGGAACATCCGACCTGTGACGCTTCCAGATAGAAAATGGGTAAAGAAAAAAGAAGAAAATTAGACAAGCGTACCGATAAGAGAAGGCCATAAATGACTGCTAACAGCAGGCACGTATTCGTTCATGCTTATTGGCAACGTAAACTGGTGGCATGTTAACGTAAAAGAGTGCAGTGAAGTAGATGAGGCGCGATGCAACATACAAATACAAATGTAACGCGTTAAACATAAAAAGCACAGATGCACGTTTGACATTAATCATCGAGTACGTTCGATAGAAGAAAAGAAGAATAATAAAAAATAAAAGTTTGCTAGAAAATGATGTTACCCACAACATGAACGGAGTCCTGATGCGGTACGAAAGGTATACTTACTAATTTTTCTTGCTGCTGCAAAGAGAAACATAGCAGTTGTGAATCTCGTATTTTCTCGATTCGCCGAGTTCGTGAGTACAAGTAGATTACAAATGAGTGATAACAGTTCGGTGAACACGCCTACGTAGTCGTTCGATAGGTAAGGGGTGTGCGTTTGCGTGCGATTTCGAGGCACGCATCGAATGATTTTTGGATGGGTTGCGACGTGTACGCAACAGAAATCGGGCACTATGTACAAACGGGACGAGAAAACAATATGGAGAGACGAGAGACAATTTGTGAAATGTTACACGGCTACATTGGACGCATGCCATTGGACTAGGATATCTGTGGATGCATTCAGAAAATTTGTCTTTTACCTGAGAAGGGATCAACGCTTAAACTACTTCACAATTTTTCAAAAGACGGGGCACCGTGGGTATCTACTTTCTAAGTGCATCGTTCAAAATTGGGATAATGATGTTCGCACTTTCTACACTTTATGGCCCACTCCTACGCAAATGATATCTACATAATTACGTAACGCATGATGCAAAGGAGCGCTTGTTGCATAAATAAAAAACGCTGTAGCTGTCTTAAAAAGTAAAAAGAAACGCTATGTACAAGAACGTCTGCACGGGAAAAAGGCTCCAACGTTGGGTAGAAAAAGTCGATGGATCGTTTTACATAGTTTGTACGATAATCGGTGTATGATAATCTGTAATACAATTTAGTGTAGTAAACAAGTATACGTTACCGTCTCGGAACCGGCAGCAGTGACCAATTCCTGCAAAGCTCTCACCGAGAGAGCTTGCTCTATTACGAATACGCATTGCGACAGGTCAGGTGGTATATTCTACGATAAGCAAAAACGGTCTAGCATTATTTTCTCTCCTGCGAGTAGTTACAGTCGGTAATTGGTCAGACGTTCACCTTGTCTGCTATATTCTCGAGGAAACAGTGCCTGTTACCGAATCCCTCGGCTGCCAGGCAAACCCTTTCACCAGTCGCTGTGCAGGACAAACATACCATGTCCTCCTACAATTCCAATTTAATATTTCATTCATTATACCGTCCCTTTGTATCGAATTACACGTGCGTCGGCAAACGCTGATCCAATTTTATATCATTTTCTCTGTTNGGTAAGGGGTGTGCGTTTGCGTGCGATTTCGAGGCACGCATCGAATGATTTTTGGATGGGTTGCGACGTGTACGCAACAGAAATCGGGCACTATGTACAAACGGGACGAGAAAACAATATGGAGAGACGAGAGACAATTTGTGAAATGTTACACGGCTACATTGGACGCATGCCATTGGACTAGGATATCTGTGGATGCATTCAGAAAATTTGTCTTTTACCTGAGAAGGGATCAACGCTTAAACTACTTCACAATTTTTCAAAAGACGGGGCACCGTGGGTATCTACTTTCTAAGTGCATCGTTCAAAATTGGGATAATGATGTTCGCACTTTCTACACTTTATGGCCCACTCCTACGCAAATGATATCTACATAATTACGTAACGCATGATGCAAAGGAGCGCTTGTTGCATAAATAAAAAACGCTGTAGCTGTCTTAAAAAGTAAAAAGAAACGCTATGTACAAGAACGTCTGCACGGGAAAAAGGCTCCAACGTTGGGTAGAAAAAGTCGATGGATCGTTTTACATAGTTTGTACGATAATCGGTGTATGATAATCTGTAATACAATTTAGTGTAGTAAACAAGTATACGTTACCGTCTCGGAACCGGCAGCAGTGACCAATTCCTGCAAAGCTCTCACCGAGAGAGCTTGCTCTATTACGAATACGCATTGCGACAGGTCAGGTGGTATATTCTACGATAAGCAAAAACGGTCTAGCATTATTTTCTCTCCTGCGAGTAGTTACAGTCGGTAATTGGTCAGACGTTCACCTTGTCTGCTATATTCTCGAGGAAACAGTGCCTGTTACCGAATCCCTCGGCTGCCAGGCAAACCCTTTCACCAGTCGCTGTGCAGGACAAACATACCATGTCCTCCTACAATTCCAATTTAATATTTCATTCATTATACCGTCCCTTTGTATCGAATTACACGTGCGTCGGCAAACGCTGATCCAATTTTATATCATTTTCTCTGTTTCTTTGAAACAATCCATTCATTTTAATTAGGAATCGTACAAAGAGAGAGCGCGTGGGAGTTGGAAAAAAGTGTTCATTGATGCATAGGAATATAAATGGGACTTTTGCGAAATGATGAAATATGACGTTAGGCCAAACGGCAGATGCGCTACGGCCAGTGCCAAAACCAATTTGGACCGTCTCAAGAATTTGCAAGCACTTTTGTACAAACATACTTAGACGCGAGTCCTAAAGACTTCCAAAGCGGATTGTCAAGGAAACGATGTCAACTGTTTCTACTACGCAGACTTAGAGTCGGCGGAATGAGTCATGATCAAGTAAAACGCAATTTGTTTAAATTTGTAAGCAGAATTATTTACAAAGTACTTTCTCAAGCATATCAATTTCGAATTGTTGGATTAGAGACAAGAATTTAATAAGTAGACTATGGATTTGATTATACATAGAGAAATTGTATCAACAGATCATACATATAAAAAATATATAGTAATATACAAAAGTAAAAGCGAAATGTATAACAGATATTTAGATTTTATTTTTTGTTTTATTTTGCATAAAAATTCTCAGCTTATTGATAAAGTACTTTTCGATGATCGTATTAGGTATATAAAATTCTGGAAAACGCGATTTCGGAATTTCGTGATCGAAATTGATACGATTTTCCACGCGTGCTACTGGATTAGCACGCCGAATGCGCGGCTGCGCATCGGGTAACGCAATTACACGACGCCGGGGTAATTGCAATCAACGATGGACAGCAAGGTTATTTCTATCATTCGACCCGTCGCCTGGTCGTGTCGCTTGCAAAATTCAAAGTGCCTCGATCCGTTCCGGTCGCGTTAACAGTTCCGCTCCGTTACTTTACATTTTTCACGAACGCGTTTTGTGAAGGTACCGTGAATGGCACGCAGGTCACCGGTTCGCATAAGTAACAGGCGTTAATTAGCATAACGTTTGCGTGTTTCTACCGAAAGGCATGCGAGACGCGTTCGAGTGCCAAGCGGAATTCGCGAGCGGCCAGAGGCCACCGGAAATTCGCTCGTCAGAAACGCTGATGACTTTCTCGACTCGAACAGCAGATTTCCAATCAATAATTTCACAAAGCTAATCATACCGTGACCGTGATCATGATTCTCAACTACGAACATAAAAGAGAAAACTGCATGCAAACTAAATCTATTATCTGCATTGTGCGGCTGACGTTGGCACGTGGATGTAAATCGGTGCATCTATACTTCGGCTGGATAATCCAATTCATGCAATAAACATTAATCGTATCGACTTCTGGCCGGTGAACCTAACTTTGCCTCGCTGAATTTCGACGGACTTTAGAAACTGGGCGTGTCTTCTGAGATGATTAGGGTTCTCAGTTTACGAGGGACAAAGTTTAGATTAATTCCTCGATAGAATATGAGGGAAACATTAATCTTTCCGATAAGCGTGTAATCTAGGAGTCCAACGTTTCCATCAAATTAGCAAATCAATGCGATGTCGTTCTACATATGTTTTGAGCGTCGGTGGAAAATATAATAAAATATAATCGCACGTTGTTAGAGGAACGGACGTGTTAATTTAAGCAGCGACCGTGCTAATTATCGATCGGTATCTCGATTCTACGGAGCTTTTAGCGCGATTGTCGCAGCCACTTATTTCGTTACAATCGTATGAACCTTTGGCCAGGTTAATGGGCCATTCTTCACGTTCCGTACGGAGCCACTCGAGTTATTAACACGAATGCGAGGCCGGTTTTCGTAGTGGAATCTTTAATGAAAGGGATACGAGGTACATATCGATCATACGGAACAATGCATCGTCGATTGCTAAAATTAACTGTCGCCACGCTCTTAAAGAAGACGGCCGAGAGTCTACAGAGAAGACTTTAAAGACTGTAGCAATTAATTATTATTTTTAATTAACCGGTTGATTGTTGCTCGAGCTAGCTACCAGCGCAACCGGGCCGAGTGGCCAGGTGTCAACAGTTGTTGACTTAATTAATGCTCGTTGCAAACTAGAGCTCGCGACATCGTTTTCTACTCACGTCCATACGTCTCATAAACATTGTTTGTTGATTTCAAAGCTTGCCAGATTGATTTACAGCTAAAAGCGANTTACTCACGTCCATACGTCTCATGAACATTGTTTGTGATTTCAAGGCTTGCCAGATTGATTTACAGCTAAAAGCGATTTCTCGATTCTGCGAAAATGTTTTAATATCCCGGTGGATATTTTAAACCGTGTTTAATAAGTAAGAGTTCGCGAGATTGAAAACAACGAGGAAAAAAATTGGAAAATCGTGTTACGATCCTATTTCAGTTCCTCGCGGAGCGGAGCGAAACTGATTTATTACGCTCGCTTTACGGTAGCTCGGGCAAGGTCATCAAGTAATTTCTAAAACTGGGTATATATACGTGGCGCCGACGTTAAAGCGAACGAATTAAAATATAAATTTCGTCTAATCCGATTAGCACCTGGCAGTAAACAGAGAGCGAAACGCGACGCAATCGCTCGGATTAATAACAGAATTTATCGATTCCATATGCTAAACATAAAGAGAGCAGGAAAGAAGAGAAAGATTTACATACAAGAAAACCGTGTTCTTTTATTACAAAGATAAACTTGCATGAAGGCCGGTCAGTATCGATGCTCAATTTGAGCGATCCAATGCAACGAAACTGGCCGACGAATATTTCAAATGTTTTTTGGCCGTTTGGACATTTTGAATTTCGGCCACAAATGTACTTCAAATCTTCAAGTAAAACTTGACATCATAATCACAACAATAGAATATGGATAGACCACTGGGCATCGAAGATCCCGACGCCAGGTGAGACACTTTTGATTCAATTCAGTTTTGATTCAACAAGGTAATCCGTATGGAAACGGGGTTAACCAATATGTCAGCCAGATCGTTTTCGAGTCTATTTGTATCGAAGATCTGTTGCTCACGTGATCGCGAGCGTTTCGCATGGTCATAACCCTTTCGTGCAGAAGGTTAATGGGATAATGATCATAAGTTTGCTGGGAGAACAGTCGACTCCTCGAGAACACTTGAAGAGCTTGCAACTTGGACAATTTCAATTCTGTGTCCCACAAAGTTAGAGCATGGTTAAGAAATTCGGAAAGGGGGATCGATAATGTTATTCCTTTTCGCTTAGGTACACATTCTGTTATGATTCCAAGTCACGAACATCACTTGGAGGCGTTTAGCGCTCCGGAACGAAATTACACGATATCGTATAATTTAATTAGCTTAGCAATTTTCTTCTCGGATTCATCTAATCGAAATCAAAGAATCTCGTAGATCACGTTTGTTTATCGAAATTATTCCTGTGAAATTTCCAAATTTGAATTAGTTTCTCTCGGAACTGAATGTCTCAAATCAAATGTTGGATAGAATTGCGTTTAAGGATGTGCAAATCGAATTGAGAACTAAAATTGGAACGTTGATAATTCTTCGGATAGAAACTTAACACGTGGCGAAGAATCTCCTGATGGGTGCCCGGTGGCGGGTCCGTTGACCGAAAGAGGAGGAGGGAAGTGTTGTCGTTGTCGTAAGCGGAGCCGAAGCCGTAGCCGTAGGCGACGAAGAAGGAGGAGGAGGCGCTCTTCAAGGAGGAGGCGCTCTTCAAGGAGGAGGAAATGCATTTGCAAACCGCGCAGCAGGCGGCGAAGACGCCTGATTCTCTCACCCAATCCCTTTATCATCTTCTATCTGGAAATGTACTTTAAGAATCCCGGTAAACGGGTGACAGAAGTGGCTCGGAGGGCGGGGAGGAGGTGGTGCGCCATGTCGGAGAACAGAAAGAGAAAATACTACAAGCTCGCGTGCAGGATGAGGAAAGGATGCGGGAAGCGCTGATTTCTTCTGACTCCCGTTTCGCTCCCCTGACGTCAGCCGTTACCGTCGACGGATAAAATGCGACCTTAGCCTCGCGTTACAAAAAATATTTCGCAATACGAAACGCGAGGATCGACAAACGTAAAAGAGTCACGTCGTCCACGTCCCATGAGTAATCTCTAAATTCGAATTTTAATTCGCTGTTCGACACGACTGTACTTCGTGCGCGTACTCACTTTTTTGCTGATCTTGTATTTTTATACCTGACGAGAAATATACGTGTTTTCATTTGTAAAGACTTTGACGGAGGAATTAATAGTGGAAGGGTAGGAAAAATCGATGGACACGCGTGGCGTTGTTGGTAAACGCGTACCGATAACGGAACCGCGTGAGATGTATTTTTATTAGGGGCGGGTATTAGAGTCGCGCATCGAGCGCAGCTTACGAAGCTCAAGGCTGCGGCTACCCTCTCGGTCACCATGCTCGATCCTTGCGATCCGAACGGGGTCAAGGTCGTTCGGCGCGAGAACTTTAAGTGCTTCAACGATTCATTGAGCGTGCACCTCGTCCCAACGGTAAATCGCGATTTTATGCAAGCTTCCGCAACGTACGAGCGACGTTGTCACCGTAAACCAACGCGTCCACCGGCACGAAGGCTTAAGCGGATGTATCCAACGGTGTTGCTCATTTCCTCCCTAAATGCGTTTAAGCTTCCGAATCCCGCTAGGTCTTCCGAATTGTCGCGGTACATGTTACCATGCGACGCGATCGTTCGATAACGCGCGCTTTTCTACTATTCCCACGTGATACCCGGTTCCCGACGTTCACGCATCTTAACGTATCGCGTGATTCCGGTGCCGTTCAATATTCATCAAATATTGCATTTCTCTATTGGATCAACGTTTGCATGCCACGAACCACCTGCCTACGGTGTCATACTTCAACTTCTCAACAACCATTTCAACCCTTCTTACCAGGGTTGAAATTTCATTTAATTCAAATAGTATTATTAACGTCATCCTTTTAGTCATATCATTCAATATAGTATACTTTGAAAAGTTAGTTTGTAAGTAAATTTGGGAAAGCTCACCGTGCGAAGGAACGATACGTCATCCTGCTCGGAACCACCCTCGCTGTCAGCCATCCCGGTAGATTTTCACTCACTGTGGTTTATCGTTTGGCCCGGTTCTCTGAGTTCCGTGAACTCCAGCCAGGAAGCGAATAGGGCGCGGATGATACGCGGTCACACGCGGTCGCGATNAGTAAATTTGGGAAAGCTCACCGTGCGAAGGAACGATACGTCATCCTGCTCGGAACCACCCTCGCTGTCAGCCATCCCGGTAGATTTTCACTCACTGTGGTTTATCGTTTGGCCCGGTTCTCTGAGTTCCGTGAACTCCAGCCAGGAAGCGAATAGGGCGCGGATGATACGCGGTCACACGCGGTCGCGATCCGACATCGTCTCACCCTTCCGGTGGGCACGCACCCTGGTCGCCGGCGGATAGATCACTTTTCACGCTGCGCCGTGCAACGGCGAACACCACCAGCCACCGACGTTCTAACCTACGATGGTGCACCGATGATCAGCCACTACTGAACCAAGGGTGGCTTTCTCGCGACACCCCCGACCACCCTGCGCAAGCGCCCGTTTCCTTCAATCAAATTCCGCATGCTCGAAATTTCATCGTTAAACGACCCGCTCCATGCATTTATTATTGTTGTTTTCGACAATCCGCCTAGTTAAGTCAACGTTAGAACAACCGCGTAACTTTTCTAATTAACGAGCAATTGTGTTGGGAATTTCAGTTAAGGGTTAAAACGAAGTTTAATCATTTTTGTGATATTCTGGTCGACATAGAATTTTGAGCACAGGTACTTTTGAGCATCGGTACATGATAGGATAATTGTGTGGTTTTTTTATTAATAGATATTTCAGGAATTTTTTTTAGGGCGGGAATTCAATCATTTTTTTAATCGGTTGTTTTGACGATTTGAAGTGGGTTTAGAATTTCCACCACGTCAATGAATCGACGCGTTCGATAGGTTTGTTCTAATCGGATTTGGATATTCGGTGACAGGAATGTCTGTTTGGAGGATCATTGAAACAACGCTGTAAACTATGAAAGCACTCTTGACATCCTCAACAAT
The DNA here is from genome assembly GCA_019453355.1 of Ceratina japonica. NCBI lineage: Eukaryota > Metazoa > Arthropoda > Insecta > Hymenoptera > Apidae > Ceratina > Ceratina japonica. The sequence goes on from SMSR01000696.1 coordinate 83,852, forward strand.
TCCAGTTGAGCATTTTATGACATCTTACGAATGGAGAAGATTTCGCTACTTGAAAACCTTGAGGAAACTTTAATTGGGTATTCCGTTTCTGCGAACTCTAAAGCCAGCCCTCCGAAGAGAAATAAATTCACTTCAAAAGTCGGTCCAGACCTTGTCTTACTCCGAAGAGAAGTAATTACGGTGACCCGAAGCCGTGCTCTTGTAATCCAACAAAGTTCATAGTAAAAATTAGAATTCGTGGGCGTGATTAATCGCCGTCATTACTGTAGACACCGTGATTGGTAACGGTGACGTTAATTGCGACGGCATTGATACCTATCCACGGTGTTATCGGTTTTTACTATTTACGTAATGAACGTGCGTCAATTAAAGCGCGGAAGCCCGCTTACTGCGATATAAATTCTACACGGATTCATATAAAAATAGTATAACCATCCCCTGCTTCCGGTTGAAGGCTGAACATGTGTGACTCACTCATTGCATTAGTTCCAGAAAATTCAGTGGATTAATTATACAGACTGAGTCAGTAATAAATACCATACGATAATTGTTTAATGATCTTACTAAAACGTGTATGAATTTATTATATGTGATTCGGATTATTAAGTGGATTTATCCTTGCACTTGACAATTTCATACTGGCTCACCCTGTACATGATAATCCCTGCAAATCCAATTTCGATTAAGTGCGGAGCGATCGATAATCGAATGAACATTGCCCGAGCTTTAATCAGCTAATTAAACAATACGGTGACAACGTGGCGAACGGACACGTTTCAAGCCGGTCCCATTTCATTCTGGTGTCTATTTCCAGCCACTGGGCAGAAATAGATGCATTTACCACTCACCGAGATATCCGTGTGCTTGGCCGTGTCTACACTCGAATTAGAAATAGTGCTGCGTTAAAACACGAAGGTTAAGGATATCGCGAATCGAACGACGTTCGAGTCCATCGATAAATCGTCGTCCCGCTGACTGGCAACGGATCAACGCTGGATATTGTGTTCCCGTGCTAAATATTTCAATTCTCGTATAGCAACGAGAAAATACATTCTGTCATTGCTTAGGCGTCAATGTATTCGTCGGAGTTGCGCAATTTTGGAAATTCGTTGCCAGAATGCATATACGTGCTCGAACGATCGAGAATCGTTCGGCCAAATCTAATAATCCTTATAGAATATTTCTATGATTTTTTATCTTTCTCCACTCCGCGTTTTATTCGCTATAACGCTAATTAGAAAATCTCAAGAACATGCCTGTAATTTTGAATTCGTTGCCAAAATACATGTAGCTACTCAGACGATCGAGAATCGTCCAAATGTAATAATCCCTGTACGATATTCCCCTGCTTTTCGTTTTCCTTCCACTATCTGTTGTTATCACTAATTAGAAAAGCTTGGAAACGAGTTCTAATTAAAATGGAACACCAACTTCCGAGAGGAACTCGCGGAATCGCGGTCAACTTTTACGCAGCCACACGCGCCGTTCGCATCGAGATCGATCCCCCGTCCGCAATGCAAACAGTAACGCACGCCGCATTACCTTCGAACTTCACGCAAATTTTCTCCACTTCACTTGGCCTAACGAAAAGAAATTCAACCCCGAGGTTCACCTTCGTCGAACGATTCTCACTGTGCGCTCTCACTCACTTTTTGAATGGAGTCGATTTCTGATCGATCCCGGATCGAGCCAGGAGGCGATCGTGGGGGGATGGATGGGCTGGACCTTTCGTTTTCTCCGTCGGGCCCCACCGACGGAATTCGTGTCGAGGCTCGAGCGGTTCTGCCGCGGTGCCGAGCGGAATGGAGCGAGCGGCGAGCGAGCGGCTCTACCCGGCTATTTTCAGCCTCGAGCCGAGCCCGCGTCGTCTCGCGTCGCGACGCTGTCCGCGGAACGAACNAATTTCATCGTTAAACGACCCGCTCCACGCATTTATTATTGTTGTTTTCGACAATCCGCCTACGCTTAGGTCAACGTTAGAACAACCGCGTAACTTTTCTAATTAACGAGCAATTGTGTTGGGAATTTCAGTTAAGGGTTAAAACGAAGTTTAATCATTTTTGTGATATTCTGGTCGACATAGAATTTTGAGCACAGGTACTTTTGAGCATCGATACACGATAGGATAATTGTGCGGTTTTTTTATTAATAGATATTTCAGGAATTTTTTTTAGGGCGGGAATTCAATCATTTTTTTAATCGGTTGTTTTGACGATTTGAAGTGGGTTTAGAATTTCCACCACGTCAATGAATCGACGCGTTCGATAGGTTTGTTCTAATCGGATTTGGATATTCGGTGACAGGAATGTCTGTTTGGAGGATCATTGAAACAACGCTGTAAACTATGAAAGCACTCTTGACATCCTCAACAATTCCAGTTGAGCATTTTATGACATCTTACGAATGGAGAAGATTTCGCTACTTGAAAACCTTGAGGAAACTTTAATTGGGTATTCCGTTTCTGCGAACTCTAAAGCCAGCCCTCCGAAGAGAAATAAATTCACTTCAAAAGTCGGTCCAGACCTTGTCTTACTCCGAAGAGAAGTAATTACGGTGACCCGAAGCCGTGCTCTTGTAATCCAACAAAGTTCATAGTAAAAATTAGAATTCGTGGGCGTGATTAATCGCCGTCATTACTGTAGACACCGTGATTGGTAACGGTGACGTTAATTGCGACGGCATTGATATCTATCCACGGTGTTATCGGTTTTTACTATTTACGTAATGAACGTGCGTCAATTAAAGCGCGGAAGCCCGCTTACTGCGATATAAATTCTACACGGATTCATATAAAAATAGTATAACCATCCCCTGCTTCCGGTTGAAGGCTGAACATGTGTGACTCACTCATTGCATTAGTTCCAGAAAATTCAGTGGATTAATTATACAGACTGAGTCAGTAATAAATACCATACGATAATTGTTTAATGATCTTACTAAAACGTGTATGAATTTATTATATGTGATTCGGATTATTAAGTGGATTTATCCTTGCACTTGACAATTTCATACTGGCTCACCCTGTACATGATAATCCCTGCAAATCCAATTTCGATTAAGTGCGGAGCGATCGATAATCGAATGAACATTGCCCGAGCTTTAATCAGCTAATTAAACAATACGGTGACAACGTGGCGAACGGACACGTTTCAAGCCGGTCCCATTTCATTCTGGTGTCTATTTCCAGCCACTGGGCAGAAATAGATGCATTTACCACTCACCGAGATATCCGTGTGCTTGGCCGTGTCTACACTCGAATTAGAAATAGTGCTGCGTTAAAACACGAAGGTTAAGGATATCGCGAATCGAACGACGTTCGAGTCCATCGATAAATCGTCGTCCCGCTGACTGGCAACGGATCAACGCTGGATATTGTGTTCCCGTGCTAAATATTTCAATTCTCGTATAGCAACGAGAAAATACATTCTGTCATTGCTTAGGCGTCAATGTATTCGTCGGAGTTGCGCAATTTTGGAAATTCGTTGCCAGAATGCATATACGTGCTCGAACGATCGAGAATCGTTCGGCCAAATCTAATAATCCTTATAGAATATTTCTATGATTTTTTATCTTTCTCCACTCCGCGTTTTATTCGCTATAACGCTAATTAGAAAATCTCAAGAACATGCCTGTAATTTTGAATTCGTTGCCAAAATACATGTAGCTACTCAGACGATCGAGAATCGTCCAAATGTAATAATCCCTGTACGATATTCCCCTGCTTTTCGTTTTCCTTCCACTATCTGTTGTTATCACTAATTAGAAAAGCTTGGAAACGAGTTCTAATTAAAATGGAACACCAACTTCCGAGAGGAACTCGCGGAATCGCGGTCAACTTTTACGCAGCCACACGCGCCGTTCGCATCGAGATCGATCCCCCGTCCGCAATGCAAACAGTAACGCACGCCGCATTACCTTCGAACTTCACGCAAATTTTCTCCACTTCACTTGGCCTAACGAAAAGAAATTCAACCCCGAGGTTCACCTTCGTCGAACGATTCTCACTGTGCGCTCTCACTCACTTTTTGAATGGAGTCGATTTCTGATCGATCCCGGATCGAGCCAGGAGGCGATCGTGGGGGGATGGATGGGCTGGACCTTTCGTTTTCTCCGTCGGGCCCCACCGACGGAATTCGTGTCGAGGCTCGAGCGGTTCTGCCGCGGTGCCGAGCGGAATGGAGCGAGCGGCGAGCGAGCGGCTCTACCCGGCTATTTTCAGCCTCGAGCCGAGCCCGCGTCGTCTCGCGTCGCGACGCTGTCCGCGGAACGAACGCGATTACGATTATTTCTCGTCTATCATTCATAGAAAATTAAGAGATAAATCTGATAAACAGTAATTCTCGTAAGTAAAATTATCTTGTTATATAAAATAATTTTATGCAAAGGCTAACAGAATTTCATGTATGATTTTTAATCTGAAGAATCTTGAATTTAATTTTAAGTTTATGCCTTGTACATTGGCAAGTATGACTAATACAGCGAAGAATGTTGTGCATTTATATTTACAAATTTCATTGATCTGATTTCATAATTTCGTAATTTGCCACGAAAGCTTGCCAGGTGCGTTTGTGAAAATGGAATTCGAGCACAAAACACACCCCAACAGTGAACGTACGAAACGTTTTGTACGAGAGAAGCTCTAAAGCTCGCCACCGACAGAGAGTAAGCTCGGGAATATCGATCGGCTTCATCGGTTCTCGACTGCTGGTAGTCGTCCGTATCTCAGCAGCTAATAAAGTAGAACAGGGGTTGCTCGGGGGATTTTTNTTTATGAAAATGGAATTCGAGCGCAAAACACACCCCAACAGTGAACGGACGAAACGTTTTGTACGAGATAAGCTCTAAAGCTCGCCACCGACAGAGAGTAAGCTTGGGAATATCGATTGGCTTCATCGGTTCTCGACTGCTGGTAGTCGTTCGTATCTCAGCAGCTAATAAAGTAGAACAGGGGTTGCTCGGGGGATTTTTATAAAGGAGCACTTGATACTTACCTCGACACCAGATGGCGAGGTAACTCACCCCTTTTCGTAATTTCAAATAAGGGTTGAAACAACAATGACACAGTTATGTAAAATTTTGTTTCCTTTGTATATATCAAGTTTACAATGAAAATCATCGATGCAATTCTTCTGGCTGAGAGCGATAAATCTTCAAGCTCAGTTTTTTTTTTTAAACCTGGCTACCGGTTGATTGACTTGCCTTGATCGATGGTCATCGCAGATTTATTGCGCAACAGCAGGGGAACACGTGATAAATCCTTCCTGCGTCGCGCGATTTCTGGAGAAAAAAACCGTCAGATTTCCGTAACACAGGATTGATCCAAGTGTCACGCGATACTTTATTATGTGGGTAGAAGGAGCGTCGTTACCTCATTTTATTTACATGCAATCGACCCGAGACGCGGGTCTATCGGCGTGCCGAGGTGGCCATAAATTCTTCTCGCAAATTAAACGAAATTCGGGGGTCTGAGCCGAAGAAAGTTGGAGGCGGGACTCAAAATGGCAGTAGCCGAGCGTGAAATATCGTTGACAAATGGCCGAGTCCCCGCGATTCTTCACCCGGGCGCGGTGGCAATAAGCCGCGCGTCAAACGCGAGGAATTATTGACTTTATCTGTCTCCGCGCGCCCCCTCTTTACAGCTTATAGCTGTAGCGCGGCAAATACGCGGTGGCTTTTTATCGAATATGGCAAACTCACCTAGACAATAAATCGTCTTAACCCGACCCGGGTGATCCCTTTATTGCCGGGCGCCCCCCCGCTCCCCCTTCGAACGATCGGCCGACTACTACTTTCGTGCTACTTCGCGCAAATAAATTTGCACCGGCACCCGGAGCCTGCACGCGGGGCTCGATTCTCCGCGCCGAGGGAAAGCGTAATTTATTTTCACCCGTCCGCACCGAAGGCAATTGCATCATTTATATACGGAGCCGGGGTTGAAATTTGAAATTAAACCTTTGTCTTGACCGGTGAGATCCTTCGTTAAGGAACTCGCCGGAATTTACAATTCATTACCACTAGGAATAGGCAATCTGAGAATTAAAGAGGACGCACGTAATCTGATCGAATTGTATTTTTAATCGTTAATACGGAATAATGGCGAGCATAATATTTGCCGGTTCCCAGGAACAATGTTAATGCGGTCGATCGTATTGCAAGAACGAAATTTACAAACGGGGAAATATTTAATTTACTCAGCAGCCATTGTTGCTTTCGAACAAGCTTAAACAAAGCCCGATTTATTTGTACATAAAATAATGCGAAATCGCGATACCGCGTCATTATGTTTTTGGTTTATGTTGTTACGTAAAATAATATGGGGATCGGGTGGAAATAAAAAATCTAATTGAAGCCGTTATTATTGCCGTAGTTAATTGGCATCGGAATACGATTGTGAAACGACATCCACCGCTTCAATTAAATGAAACAAATATGATCCGATAACTGTACAATTGCGGATAGATTTTCAAGTGGAATAGAATAAACGTTTTTGGGAGAAGAGAGCTCGCGAGAATGATTTACCGTTTCAACAAGTAAATCCTCTTCGATGTGCGCGACTTCGATTTCGGGACTCGACAAAATATTTTATGACGTCGCAGTTTCGAGTCTCGTCGATGCCATTTTTCGGTGGTGGTTTCGGGGAGCGAGAACAAACGAAACCGGGTCCTTCCTTCGCGCGATATTATTTACGCGGCGTCGATCAATCTTCCCATTCAGAGTCTCGTTTTTGACAGGGTTAACTGTAATTTCGCGTTGACGGCCGCATAAAAGTGTTTCATTCCCGAAAGTTATCAGGTTCGCCGGAGGGACGTTGTCGCCGGGGCGACACAGCATATTTAAAGAGATTTCTGCGAGCTGTCGCGAGCACTGAATCGGCCGGGTAACGGGGGAGGGGGATCGGGACCGCGGAACTTTCGTACAAAAAATATCTTTGACACGCTGTTCGACACATGCGAGCCGGCGCGCGAGGCGGGAAGCGACGCGGGACTTGCAGTCAGATTCGACCATTGCACGAAACGAACTTTCGACCCAATGGAATATAATGTTCGCGTCAATTTTGGGCCGCGTAAATGAAGTGGCAGACGGACTTTGTTGGCCAACTGGAGAAAACAGACCCGGGTAACTGCTAACTGGAATACGAAGTTAATTCCGTACTCGTCAACCGCGCGGGATTAACATATAAATTTGTCAAAATACTTTGGCTCGCCGTTACATCTGCCCGAACGTTCTATACATATAGCGTCGTAGCGTTGGCTCGATTATTTTGCGCTCGTTGATTCGTTACACGGGCGGCACGCGTTCCCTTTAGATCGCGCGTCCCACGGTCCATTTGAAAGTTCGCCTATGAATAGAAACAAGCAGAGCAATAACTAATCCAACGAATCTCCCGATGAAGTGCCCCGGAAATAATAGCTTCGCCCGTTGTTTCATAATAACCGGAACTTGTGCATTCTCGGATATAATGTGTACAGCGCGTGGCTCCTCCGGGGACTGTCCGTCGGTCGCCTCCTATGAAACGTTAATCACGGTTACCTGCAGAAGCTGGCCGCGTCTCCGATTGTCAATCTTCAAACGAACGTTTACAGATTCGATTACTGCCCCGGACGCGCTCCATCATGTACAAGGATAATTCACGATCTTATCGTGCGATCGATGATACGATGCTGCTGCGGCGACTTGATACGGGCGCTACCAATACGTGGGGAATTTCGTTACAGCAGACGGGAGACATCCCGAAACCCTTAGGCCACATGTAGACGCGCCGGATTGAATTATTTAACCGCGGCTCCCACGACCGGCCGCAAGCCTAATTACGAATAGAGGCGAGTTTAGAAACTGCCAGCCTGCAAGTCCAATTAAACCGTTATTCGTCCCCTCGCTTCCGCCTGAAGATACCTACACTTCTGACTACTTCCTATCTACCAAAGAACTCATAGATATTCCAAATTAGTAATCATCAGACTATCTCAATTAAATCATTAACAAATTAACCATACAGTAAATAATGAATAAGTTCAATAAAATTGGAGTTCAAATCAAAGAGGATAAGCAAGAATTTCGTGTATGATCCCATTGGAAATCGTAGACAGTCAGTCGTACAAATGAATGGGAAGAATGTGGGATTTGCGACATGAAGAAGAAGAACAGGGGATTAGGGCAGGGAGCCAAGACGTCGTCGAATCAGTTCGCTCGGCTATTTAGTCTCGCGCAGTATCTTGAAATCGGCGGTGTTTGTTTCGCAAGCAAAGAAGCGCCGCGGCGCATCGAAATGCTCTCCCCCGATAGCCGGTGGACGTCTGAACCTGTCTTGCGTGTCGATCGTGACCCGTCGGGTCCGATGTTGATCCACTGCGTTGCGAGCTAAAAGCTTCCCGGGCAAACGTGCAACAGAAAGCAGCACGCCCGACGTTAAAACGTGGAATCGCGGAAAATTGTTTGCCCGGGCTGTGAATTTTCTTGAGAGCTCGGGGAGCTTTGAAAATTTCGCGGTAAATAATTGCACAGAAATTACGGCCACTCTCCTCCGGCATTGTCCTCGTGATCTCGGGAGATGCGCCGTTATTACCAAGACTGTTCCCCTTAAACCCGCTCGTATTTCACTTTATTGTTTATAGATGTTTTTATATTTGTTTAACGTGTTTACATTAACGTACGGAGAGTAAGAAAACGGAAGGTGAGGAGGTGAAAGATGCCGGTCGTTCCGAGGGAATCGGCGCGAGGTGCCTTCGTCGTTTTATTCAGCGATCGCGAGCGCAGGATAAAGAATAGATTTTCATGCGCGATGGTGTTTTAATCGACCAACTTCTATCTGGGAACGGTTGTGCGAGACAAAAAGGGAAGAATATAATCCACGCGGGATTTCGGAAGTTCAATTTTCCAGAGGGAACGGCACCTGTAACGGGCAAATCCGTATGACCTTTTTGTTTCGATCTCCCCTGGGAAAACTTCAATTCCTCCCGGCCGCTGAATATTCATTTGATTTTATTAACCACAATTCAAACGTTGCTTTCTCTCGAAACGCCCCTTTTATCTTCTTAGGTTCGCACGCTCGTTCCTCGCCGGGATTAAATTTCGCTTCGATTCGTTTTCCTACCGTTTCTTTTGTGTGTCAAGCATCGTTAACCACTTTGAAAGTAAAACGAAACAAAAGCTATCAAACCGCGTCTCGCTGTTTAAAATCGAACGATTCCACCTGAAGTTTCGCCGTGACCGAAGCTCCTCCCGCAGCTGTTACAACGGGAAAAGTAATTTCACTCATAATCCGGTGAAAAATCATAGATTCCCTTGAAACCACTCTCTAGAATTTACAACGTTATTTGCGAGAATTAACGAAAACATTTCATTTTGGCTGTGCGATAAATATAGTTCACTTTTTAAATTCGTTTCCGGTTTGTTAAATTATAATATGATTCGGGACGTGTCATAATGTATTGTACATCGATTTTCGCCGTCAGGTGTCAAAGCATTTTGATATTTACGCACTATTGGCTCTACTAATAACGCTATTAATTATGATTAACGTTAATAATTATATTGTGGAGCTAGCGCTCGCTCAAATGGATCACTGACAATCATCGCTGTTTCGACGCGACGCGGATTGCAATACTATCGAAAATATCGCCAGTCGAAATTGGCATTTTAATTTACTTCGAAAACGTTTGACGCGAGCTGCAGTGTACATATTTTACATTTGCTCCCTGTTGCTTGTACAATAATGGCGACCTGTACAACATAGTACCCGCAGCTTCGGCGGTCGCTGTAAAACGCTTTTGACCTAATTAAATCGATGGCATGTTTGTGGTTGCCAGAAAACCGGCCAGATAAAGGCCGATGGATTTGATTAATTATTCGCCTTTTTTGCGGATTCCAAATCCCCTTATATCCCATTGTCAATTTTTCCTTTGACCTTTCATCATATTTCATGTTTCTGTTTGTTACGAAATACTCACGGAAGTGCAGAGAAAAGTTGATATATTTTATCTTTCATGATAATTTACGCCTCGATAAGGTTTCCCCAATTTCTCCAACGTCGCGCGTCTTCTCTTAAATTTTCCTGTTAGAGTAAAGAAAATTCTTTAGTTTAACCGCTCAGTCGCGTGACTCGGAGAGCGAGGCGAAATAAGTAAGAACAAAAGGGGATCGGAAAAGTTCTGTGGCAAGCAGTTTTTCCGCTTTGGCAGTTCGCAATCTATAGTTTTGAACCAGGGAGTTAACCGCTAAGATATGTGAACTATACTTAATTCGCTGCGCCGAGCCTGACACGAATTTCACCCCCGTTATCGCGGCAAGAATTGCGGCCGTAGGATTCCGGGGAACTACATATTTTTCAATATTCTTAATCAATTTGTGTGTCAGTCAACCCTTCGAACCGAATGGCAATCCACGAGGCAGAGACCCGAACGAGGGACGGAGGGGGAGGGGGAGAATGGGGTTGTCTCAAAAATGAAATCGTTCGGTTTACTTAAGGGGGAGGATGGGGTGTAGAGACAGCAAAGAGATCGAAAAGTTGGGGAAAGTAGATTTTCTGCTCTCGTCGTTTGCAAAGCGAAGCTTTGAGAGCCGGGTTAACTGCCCGAGTTCTGGAACGACGATGTCCGTTGTGCCCGCGGTACTTAACCCTTGGGGCATTGTAGTCAAAGCGAAATTTCGTGCAGACACCAGTTTCTCCGTTTCCAGTGTGCCAAGGCTGTTGCCACGGAATTCACCGAGACTCGGTATCCAATGGACCATGATATCCTGGGAAACTCGTTTTTGATGAATAACTTTTGGCCGCCGCCCGCCTCCGTCCTAATTTCGACCAGTTCACAGTTTTTATCACCGAATCGCGTGCTAATTTTTTCTAACGGGACCGAAACCTCGAACTCTTTCCCAATCAGAATTTTTTGTTCGCGAATCAAACGTGATAAATATAATCGTTGACGTCAGTCAAATTTAATGAACGGAAATAATGCGCATTTATTCTTATCAACGATGCAAACGCGAAGGAAAACAAACAACCACAAATTTATGGCCGGGGCTTTTTGGAAATTCAACCTTAATCCAGATACGAAGTGGGCAAAACACGAAAGCGCGAGCTGCGTGCGAATGATGCATGGAAATAGAAATTCACCGAAAGTGGGTTAATAAGATAACAGCTTTACAGTTTAGCGTTTAGCCGTTTCGTGTGTTATCAATAGATCGTTTTCACGGTACTCGCGAAGGGGGGCCGAATTCTTCCCATTATTCACGTCGCAAAAATCCGTTCCACGCCATGTTTTCCACGAATTATTTCCTGAATTCAATCCGAGAACAAAATACTGGAGTCAGCTGTCAAATTTGTTGCGAAACTCGGAGCTCGTCGAAAGTAGTAAACGTTTGACTGCTACTTAAATGACATCGTAATTAGTCGAGCTATGTCACATATCCCATCGTCGAAACGTTTTGTTTAGTAATAGTTTAATTCTTTCGGGGGAATAAAATGAATCTAAAAGGGTCAGCGTGGTAAGTAGATCTTTCTCAATTACGAAACGCGAGCAGAGAGCCATGGCGGGCGGCTTTTATTACGTCGCGTTCGATCGACGGTGCCGGTATAACACAGGCAATTCGAAAAATACGATATCTTCCGCAAACGGTGGTTTCGGTCTGTGGCAGCCGGTAAAATTGGTTATCGATCCGGCAATGGTCAAGGCTGCCCTGGGAGCGGAACGGCCCGGGGAATTAATAAAACGACCGATAATGTTAATGAGTTCGTTTTAGCAACATTTCATTTATTTCGCTGGCCGGCTGACACGCAACCGCGCCCGCCGTAAAATCCCTTGCCGATTATTCGGTGCCACTTTATCGGCTCGGAACGGGAGCCCCTTTTTCCGGTTCCCGTTCGACTTGTTGGAGTGTAAACTCGGGGATTAAGTGGGGGCCATAACTTCATTTATGATCCGTAACCACGGATATTGAAAAAGAAACCGCGTTATCCGCGCTTTTATGAAGACAAGAACGTGAGAACGTGTGATATAGACGCAAGCTCTCGTGATTAAACCTCAAGGAAAGTGATACCGCCTTGCAAAATGAAAGAAACGCTCGAACATGATACTTGACGCGTATTAGAGTCTCGTCGGTAGGAAATAATAAAATGCAAGGGGAGAGGATGCTTTTGTATAATTTTTATTCTCCCGCCTTTGTAATCCCAGAACTCGCGCTTCCCCAGAAACAAAGTAGACACTGTTTACGCTCCGGTTAATTGAAGACGGGGTTAGTAACGCGAGGGTACACTCGCTAATTTATATCTTCATCGGACGGTGAATTGCAAGTGCTGCTTTGCGTAATTAATCGACCGATTTGCGAAATTGCGAATTAACGCGGGGCACGTTTCGCGAGGAGCAGCGTCGTAACTAGGTGAATGATTAACACTCTTTTACTCCACTCCATATTTATTGTTAAAACTAGCCCCTGAACGCTGCGCGCAGGAGTTTCATATCACAAGTCTATCAACTTTCTAATCCGTGTAAGGATAAATTTATATACACAATAAAATAATCAGGTCTTGATTCTAAAAAATTTAATAACGTCGTTTCTATGTATTAAATACTATAACACTTTTTTATAATTATATACAATGTTCGTTTTTTTATACATTGATACAAAAATACAAATCTGCATTATGATGATGATGAATCGATATAATATTTAATCTTTTAATATAAATTATTCGACTTCTGTTGGTTACTGTCGAAACACTCGCACTGTCCTTTGTATAGTGAGCAGAACTCGCGAAACACTAAATGTTATAGGTTGCCGCTACCCAATAGGGTGCTGCTCCGCTGGGATTTAACTTCATTTCACATTCAAGGGGGAGCGTAAGCCGGTTCTCGAGTATGGGTGACGACCTTAGTGCATGCACCCNGTCCATATTTATTGTTAAAACTAGCCCCTGAACGCTGCGCGCAGGAGTTTCATATCACAGGTCTATCAACTTTCTAATCCGTGTAAGGATAAATTTATATACACAATAAAATAATCGGGGCTTAATTCTAAAAAAATTAATGATGTCGTTTCTATTTATTAAATACAATAACACTTTTTTAAAATTATATACAATTTTCGTTTTTTTATACATTGATACAAAAATACAAATCTGCGTTATGATGATGATGAATCGATATAATATTTAATCTTTTAATATAAATTATTCGACTTCTGTTGGTTACTGTCGAAACACTTGCACTGTCCTTTGTATAGTGAGCAGAACTCGCGAAACACTAAATGTTATAGGTTGCCGCGACCCAATAGGGTGCTGCTCCACTGGGATTTAACTTCATTTCACATTCAAGGGGAGCGTAAGCCGGTTCTCGAGTATGGGTGACGACCTTAGTGCATGCACCCCGTTCTCAGCTACTCTCGACATTTCTCTAAAAGAGTAATACCCGTCGCAGCTTTATCACTGAAAAAAGTTCGAATCAAAGTTGTATAAATAAAGTACAAAACGTAGTTCATTTACTAACTATGGTTACAATCTCTTATGATAAGACACATTGTATAATACCATATCTATCATATAAACCTCAATATGAGAGTACGTATAAAACTCAATCTTTAGTACATCTGAATCGATCATGCAATATAATGAAACATGCAAAACAAACTAATAAAATATCGCATGAGAAATAGAATCTGTGCCAAGTTTGAGGAAAACATTTCACATACATAAACCTAACACTCACGCACGAACTATCGATATGTTTTGATTTAAGTCGGGATTGCTGATAGCAAATAAAATATTTGCGAACGAGCTATTAAATAAGTAAGAATCGCAGGGAGCAAAAATCAGGGGAGAGGTATTGCGTACGTCGGTGTAAGAGCAAAGGGTATCGTTTGGAATAAATCATCGGCAAACCTGCGTAAACATCGGGCGTTCAGCTGGTCGTCCCTTAACAGACGCGGAAGAGGCTCGGTTTGAGGAATTACGGCCGAGCCGGTCGTAAAAAATTTCGCGGGCTTTACTGGGTCCGCGGAAATTTGATGGCCGGAGGGTCCGGCGTTATTTTCCTCTCACGCGTGCACGGCGGCCGCATTACGAGCTGTTAAACTACTATTACGGCATTTAACGCGATGTGCGTCCCGCGGTTGAAGGCTTGCATCATGATTTAATTTGTACATCGTGGTAACGCGTGTCTTGATGCGGCATTCGCGTTCCGCGCCAAGTACTCGTACCGGAACCCCGGGAATATTTTGATGCAGGCGTGTATACGTAATAACCGTGACTGACGTGGATTTCGAGCGGGCGAAATGCCTGGCGAAGGACCATTGAATAATGAAATCGGCCCGGATTCCGAGCAAGAAAGATGAAATTGGTTCATCGGCCGGAAGGTGAATAATTAATGGGAGGCCGCGATCCACGATCGGCCCTTGCAATATTTCTTTACACGTCCGCGGCTATAACGCATTCACCTCGCATATAATTTCGTTGCGTCCCGTGGGCAACAACCGCGGTGGAATAGCTATATCATTTTTCCGTATGAGAGAGCTTAGATCCACGTCTTTCCCGGACTAAATAAAACCTTCATAAGATATGCATGAGACGCGGCGCTACGTGAATCGCGGCGTAATACGTGGCAGTGCGAGATTCGATCGGTTTTCATTACCAAAGATAACTTTCGGGTTGTACGATTAAAAGTAAACGGTTTACCATTTATCTTCATCAACTTACAACTTCCTGCTTGCATGAGCTCGTCTCCGCTTAATCGATATCTGGCGACATTCGTCGGGACCGTCTTCCATCCGCTCGTTCGACCATGAAACTAACATCCTGCAACGGGCCCGCAAGAAACGTCCATTATCGCTGTACACTTTTTTACCGCCGACAACTTTTTAGCCTAGACACCGTGAATCCAAATGAAATTCCGCCATCTGCAGCCCCACTTAAATTCCGCGTACGCCCTTAACGATTCGACGACGAATTAAAACAGACGTCGCTTAGGACGTTTGCAAAATAATCTTTTTAATATTTTAATCGGGTAACAAAATTTGAGATTGCAGGTAAAAACTCGACAGGTTGAACGGGAGACGATATGGACGGGGATGAAAACGAGCAAGGTAAAAGAAACGGTGGGGTATCAACAGTCTGGTAACGGTGCATTCCCGTCGACGGTCGGGAATCAAAGGGGAAAGTAACGCTGGGAACGTTGGCCAGGTACGAGGCGGAATGGAGAGATAGGGGTAGATTTAAAGGTCTGTTTTCATTGCTATTCCGAATCGTGCGGGCTTCCGCACGGCTTCTATCGTCCTGTACGAAGGCATCGGCCTGATTGGTAAATCTACGGCTGCTCAATGATGCGTTTATTTGCAGGAGAATTAGGGCAGGAAGCGAGACAGAGCGACGAGGAGGACCAGAGGTAACGATTGTAGAACGGGGCGGAGGAAACGGAAGAGGGACCGGGCTCCGGAGAGAGGACACATGGGTAGGTAGGTCGATTCACCCCTGCCGGAGGGCCGGCGTACTCCACCGCAATCAGTAAACCTGTAAAACATTGGATTAGGTGGCCGTGCCCAGACCTTGCTCCGGCTTCCAATTTCTACCTAAGGCCTTTCGTTCCTGTCTCGCACTAGCTTATCCAATCGGATTTGAGTTATTCTCATATTATACCCACCGTTGTCGCCGTGTAAAATTCACTGGAAATCCCGCGAATCGCACCGTTACCTTCCCCTGTTGTTCCCACGATTTCGTATCGACTTTATTGATTGTTTTATGCAATACGAAACGCGCGATGTACGCGGAACAAACGTTTCTTCTTAAGAAAAGAAAAACTGTTTAATTTACATCGTAAACTGCACCGAGTTTGACGTGTATAATAATCATTACGGTCGCAGTAATTGTTAACCGGTTCTCTCTCAATGTTCTCGCTATTATTTCATGTTATTACGCGTGGTTATTCATTCGTTTTTGTTTGACAACGTTACGAAAAGGTCGATTCGATGTTTGCGCTTGACGCTTTGTCCGCACGCGACGTTTGATATTTTCGAATGACGTTCGACATTTCCCAAGAAAATAATGCATCGTGTTTCGCTGGATTGCGTTTTTCGCTCCTCGAGATCAAAGGAACATCCCGTTTCTTTTAAAAATTCCGAGAGTAACAATGGGAAATCAGGCGACGCTTTTGATCGCCGTAAAAATTCCCCTCGTTATCATTGTTCCCGCTGGCATGCATACCGCGCGATATCAACGAATAATTTTTTAACGTCAGGCATTAGCCTCTAGGCGCAGGTTACATTGAAAAGCGTCCTCGTCGTTAGGTCAATGCGTCGTTGATGAATGATCACGACTTAATGCAACGTCGATAAAGTGATTCATGGGGGGGAACCTGCGCATAGGAATATTTCGTGGAGATAGGCCGCTCGCATCCCGTGTTTGGCCCGCGCTGAACGGTTCGCAATCCCTCCGTATATAAATCGAAATCACAGCCTGGTATTTGGAAACTTCCGATTNCGACAGGTTGAACGGGAGACGATATGGACGGGGATGAAAACGAGCAAGGTAAAAGAAACGGTGGGGTATCAACAGTCTGGTAACGGTGCATTCCCGTCGACGGTCGGGAATCAAAGGGGAAAGTAACGCTGGGAACGTTGGCCAGGTACGAGGCGGAATGGAGAGATAGGGGTAGATTTAAAGGTCTGTTTTCATTGCTATTCCGAATCGTGCGGGCTTCCGCACGGCTTCTATCGTCCTGTACGAAGGCATCGGCCTGATTGGTAAATCTACGGCTGCTCAATGATGCGTTTATTTGCAGGAGAATTAGGGCAGGAAGCGAGACAGAGCGACGAGGAGGACCAGAGGTAACGATTGTAGAACGGGGCGGAGGAAACGGAAGAGGGACCGGGCTCCGGAGAGAGGACACATGGGTAGGTAGGTCGATTCACCCCTGCCGGAGGGCCGGCGTACTCCACCGCAATCAGTAAACCTGTAAAACATTGGATTAGGTGGCCGTGCCCAGACCTTGCTCCGGCTTCCAATTTCTACCTAAGGCCTTTCGTTCCTGTCTCGCACTAGCTTATCCAATCGGATTTGAGTTATTCTCATATTATACCCACCGTTGTCGCCGTGTAAAATTCACTGGAAATCCCGCGAATCGCACCGTTACCTTCCCCTGTTGTTCCCACGATTTCGTATCGACTTTATTGATTGTTTTATGCAATACGAAACGCGCGATGTACGCGGAACAAACGTTTCTTCTTAAGAAAAGAAAAACTGTTTAATTTACATCGTAAACTGCACCGAGTTTGACGTGTATAATAATCATTACGGTCGCAGTAATTGTTAACCGGTTCTCTCTCAATGTTCTCGCTATTATTTCATGTTATTACGCGTGGTTATTCATTCGTTTTTGTTTGACAACGTTACGAAAAGGTCGATTCGATGTTTGCGCTTGACGCTTTGTCCGCACGCGACGTTTGATATTTTCGNGTTCCCCTGTTGTTCCCACGATTTCGTATCGACTTTATTGATTGTTTTATGCAATACGAAACGCGCGATGTACGTGGGACAAACGTTTCTTCTTAAGAAAAGAAAAACTGTTTAATTTACATCGTAAACTGCCCCGAGTTTGACGTGTATAATAATCATTACGGTCGCAGTAATTGTTAACCGGTTCTCTCTCAATGTTCTCGCTATTATTTCATGTTATTACGCGTGGTTATTCATTCGTTTTTGTTTGACAACGTTACGAAAAGGTCGATTCGATGTTTGCGCTTGACGCTTTGTCCGCACGCGACGTTTGATATTTTCGAATGACGTTCGACATTTCCCAAGAAAATAATGCATCGTGTTTCGCTGGATTGCGTTTTTCGCTCCTCGAGATCAAAGGAACATCCCGTTTCTTTTAAAAATTCCGAGAGTAACAATGGGAAATCAGGCGACGCTTTTGATCGCCGTAAAAATTCCCCTCGTTATCATTGTTCCCGCTGGCATGCATACCGCGCGATATCAACGAATAATTTTTTAACGTCAGGCATTAGCCTCTAGGCGCAGGTTACATTGAAAAGCGTCCTCGTCGTTAGGTCAATGCGTCGTTGATGAATGATCACGACTTAATGCAACGTCGATAAAGTGATTCATGGGGGGGAACCTGCGCATAGGAATATTTCGTGGAGATAGGCCGCTCGCATCCCGTGTTTGGCCCGCGCTGAACGGTTCGCAATCCCTCCGTATATAAATCGAAATCACAGCCTGGTATTTGGAAACTTCCGATTCCAATTTCGATCTACAAACAGGCCCGGCTATTCTTTTCGATTCCCCGGTTTTCACTCTGGCGCGGCGACGACGACGTCCAAACGCTTTTCTTTGACATCAGACGCGGATTAATGGCAATTCCAGCGAATTATCGCGTGCCACTTCTTCGAAACAGTTTCATTGAAACCGGGCCCGATGGCAAACTTTGAAAGAAGTTGAATGGCATAAAAGTTTCTCGCAGAATGCATAAGCGAAAACAGAGCCAGCCGCTCCCGTTGTTAATCGAATCATCTCGCGTTCTCATCCCGGATCTGTTTAAATTATTGGAGGAGCGGTTAAGCGTAATGCGATCACTGGACGGCCGCTCATTGAGAACGACGCGTTCCGGTTACAGTTTGTCGTGAATTATTCTTTCTGATACATACCGATTCCATTGAACACCGTAGCCGGGTTTCGCTTCCTATCTTATTGAATGAAATTCCTCCTTGGATGACGACGTTTGCAAGAGTGCTCGGGAATAAAAACCGTGGAGATGGAAAATCTTGCGCGATAAAGCTACGATGGATTCGACTTAATAATTCAACAATCGCGATCCCTTTCGTCGCCGAGGCGAGAGGATACGGCGCACAAAAGAACTCTATCTGCTCGCGACGAGACTCTGCCTCCCTCCCCTCCCTCCCTTCTTCCCTCAGGAATCAAAGCGGAAAGAAATACCGAAACGAACGGGGTTTTTCGTTCGCATCAATATTTCGAAACAAATCTGGGGGATCGGTATGCGAACGGTGCCTCTCCCACGCTGATCCCGGCGCTTCTTATCCGTTTTCGCGCTCGGCCTCGAAACACTTTCGGGATCCTCGAGACTGGAGCAACCACTCGGCAATGTTTTCGTCCGAAATCGTCATACAGCGCGGCGTAATCCGAAAGAGGGTGCGACGGAAGATAGATAGGGGAGAAGAAGAAGAAGAAGAATAAGTAGAAGGCAGAGATAGGAAAAAAGGGTGGAAGGAAGAAAAAGCGAGGGAGGGTGGCAAAATCGTGGACGCTCCGGTGGGGGGCGAGTGGTACCTGGTGCGCTCGCGCGCCACACCGACGACGACGTGGAGGCTGATAGCAGCGTGCGCGCAAAACTCCGCCGGCTGGAGAACCGAATGGTGCCGAATGGTATGAGTACCGGTGCCTCGTGTACACATCCTTGCGCACCGTCGCTGGCAGCACCTAGCCTAGTGCTGGTGCCACGACAACGAGCTGCTGCTGGTGCTGCTGCTGCTGCTTCACCCTGTCGCTTCCCAGTGTCGGCGACGGGGGTGGCCGGGGTGGTGGTAGTGGAAAACCGGTGGTGGTGGTGAACGCGGCGGTGGGGGTAGGATGTCGGAGGGTTGCTGAAGTTTCCCTAACGCTCGATGGCGTACCAGTGCGGATCGTGATTCTGTGGGACGTGTAGCGTCGCGGCGCTCTACCCCGTATAGCCTCTGCGTATCATCCGTCCGATCGACGTGTCGTGGACGTATGGTCGAATCGTAACCGGCGATCGATACCTCGTATGATGATCCGAGATGAAAATCGCGAAGGACCATTGCGACGATCGTGACGACGGGTGACGTCGGTGTGTCGCGTGCAATTACATTGTAACGGGCGCAGGAAGTGAGGATTAATAGAAGTTCGGAGGAACTCCCGCGCTCGCCGGAGTTAATCCCTGCGCGTTTTCTCGGTCCATCCCGGGTCTCCCCCCCGCTACCCGCGTTTTTGGCCTGTTCGCGCCGGAAACCGGACGGCGACCGGAAGGTACGAGATGACACCCATAAGGAAAGAATTTTTATAAATAAAATTGTTCACGCGCTCCGATGGGGACGTTCTACTTTCTTTTCGAGCATGTTTCCTATGTTTGCAATGAGACGGGCCGGGGGAAGCGAGGAGGAGAAAGAAAATTGCACGATGACAACCGGAGTGAACCCCTTTTTCATTTCTCTCCATTTTTTGCCTCCTTTTTGTTCTACCCTCTCCCCATTTTCTGTAATACGTCCCATTGAAAAGTACCGCTCATTTTCTCTCGCGTAATTTTCTGTCCGCTAAAAGTGTGAACGCCCCGGCCCTGCATTGTCCGCTCTTTCACCCGCTAAATNATTACATTGCAACGGGCGCAGGAAGTGAGGATTAATAGAAGTTCGGAGGAACTCCCGCGCTCGCCGGTGTTAATCCCTGCGCGTTTTCTCGGTCCATCCCGGGTCTCCCCCCCGCTACCCGCGTTTTTGGCCTGTTCGCGCCGGAAACCGGACGGCGACCGGAAGGTACGAGATGACACCCATAAGGAAAGAATTTTTAGAAATAAAATTGTTCACGCGCTCCGATGGGAACGTTCTACTTTCTTTTCGAGCATGTTTCCTATGTTTGTAATGAGACGGGCCGGGGGAAGCGAGGAGGAGAAAGAAAATTGCACGATGACAACCGGAGTGAACCCCTTTTTCATTTCTCTCCATTTTTTGCCTCCTTTTTGTTCTACCCTCTCCCCATTTTCTGTAATACGTCCCATTGAAAAGTACCGCTCATTTTCTCTCGCGTAATTTTCTGTCCGCTAAAAGTGTGAACGCCCCGGCCCTGCATTGTCCGCTCTTTCACCCGCTAAATTAATGATTCGAATTCGAATTTCTCTACGCGACTCGGTTTAATCGCTCGAAACTGTTGCGTGGCCGTACGCGCATACAAGCAGCCAGCATTCACGGCTTCTGTGATCCGACCCGGATTCGGTGATTTTCACTCAATGCCCGTGACAAACGGCGAATCGGGAGTCGCGCCACTTAACGCGAATCCTACATACACCGATCTAATCAGCCGATCAATTTCTACCGAGCGAATACCGAGATCCGTGTAACGCGTTCCTTCTTTTTTTTATCAACGACGACGACGGATCAAATTATTAATTACGCGGCCATGTTTGTTAATCAGTCCTCCAGCGGAACGTCAATAATAACGTACTTCGCGTTACTTGTTTATTCAATGCGATATTTCCCGGGAAACGCGAATCATCGGTCAGCACGATGATCCGTGACACGTGAAAAAAACGGGGAAATTTATGCATCGCGCCATTCCGAATCGGAAATTGGACAATGTGGACCGCGATCGTTATAACGTAGATTTCGATTCGGCGCGTCCTCACGGGAGAAATTTAAACGACGCGCGAACCTTGTAAAAAATGAGTCCTTGTCGAATCGAACGCTGGAGAACAATCGAGATCTTGGTGGGGATTGGACGATTCACTTTGGCGACGCGATAAACGAATGATTAAAATGTAATTTCCGCGCGAGCTCATAAATTTTTTTAATGGACGAACGAGTTATTAACCCGGGCGCCGTCGCCCGCCCTGTCTCTTTTTCCTTTTATCGGTTTTCATCGTGACTCGGTTCGAACGTTATCTTCATCGTTTCCTACGGCCGTCGACGTTCTCGTGACGGGGCTCGATATCGGGGGAAAAACGTGAGAGATCCGATGGTCGCCCATGCGATGCGTCTTCGTGACCTTGAGCACTCAGGATCCCGAGGCCAGATAGTGGCTCGCTCGACCGGGACCGATAAAATTCTCGATCGGGCGGTTAACCAGCGGCCAGAGAGAACTGGATCCCTCTTCGATCCGCCCCGCCGCGATCTAGACTCCCGATCGCGAGGTGAGGAGAGAGAGAACACTCGTAAAGAGGCCGGCCGGACTCATTGTCAGTGGTATTTCCAATTGGCTCGTTGCGATCTCCGAGGGAACCGGTTCGACGACCGGCTCCGA
This sequence comes from Ceratina japonica, assembly GCA_019453355.1. Classification (NCBI taxonomy): domain Eukaryota; kingdom Metazoa; phylum Arthropoda; class Insecta; order Hymenoptera; family Apidae; genus Ceratina; species Ceratina japonica. Next base: position 105,813 of record SMSR01000696.1, read on the forward strand.
CTCCGATCCTTTTTCTTCCTCTTTCCCTCTTTCCTCCGCTTCTCCTCCGTCGCGCGCTCCCTCTTCCTTCTGGAGAACGTTCCGACTTCTCTCCGCGTTTGGCTACCAGTCTCTCCGTTTGTGTTTCAGTGTTTACGTACTGCGGATCGGAGGACGAGAGTACGCGCAATCGTGGCCGGCTGCAACTGCTCCCGATTCAACAGTTGGAGTCCGATTTTTCGGAAAGGATACCACACGGAGACGGTGGCGCGTGGAATTCGTCAAAGCGTGAAAAATCTTGATTATTATGCCGCGCCTTTGAGACGGGACGCGAGACCACCAGAAAGCAGTTGCCGAAACTTCTTCCCCTGATGCGCAAACTTTTCCCCGGAGCGATCCAGCCTGGAGGTCCTTTTTCTGGTTCCGTGAGAGGAATGGCGTGAAAACCTCGGCGAACCGCTTTATTCCCTCTATCTCCTGGAGGTTCGCTCGGACTCTTGCCGGAAGAAAAGAGTACGCGACGATGAATGTTCCGTTTGACGTACGTCGTGAAGGTACGCCCCCCAGGATCGTGTGTGCCAAGAAGACCGAGATTTAAAGACTCCTGGCCGAGACCTCTGCACCTCCCAATCACTGCCAACGTCGCTATTAACACTGCCACCCGCACCCTATGAACGTGATTCAATATTTCTCAAGTGTCTTTCGTTAAATAAGAAGATAAGTGTAATCCAGTGAATCCGAGGAATCCCCCGGCTAGTTAGTCGTTCCAGAAACGTTCGCCACAAGAATTCTGCGGCTAGAAGAAGAAGGTCATCGCAAAGAGGCTCGCTTCCGTAGATCGGCACAGGCCGCAAGAAAGCGCCTTAAAAGCTTGATTAATTGCGCTCGGAGGCAGCTCTGTGACCGATGCACGCCAACCATGCATCGCTCGGGCTTCGCCTCTAGCTCCAGAAATAGCAGACCGGTCATCGGTTCCGGCGAATCAGAAACAGCTGGCCTCGTGACACTCCGCAAGACGATAATGCATCGCCGTTATTAAAGAGGGACGACGTTCACCGTTTAGCGAAGATACGAATAACAGTTAAAGTTGGAACGAGGTGAAAAACGCGATACACTGTGCTCGAGAATGGGGCGGGAGGGCGGGGTGGTGGGAGTACGTGATTCAGCACGGAGCGTACGCGGTTAGTATCTGACCGGTCGCGAGGACGTACACAACGCAGGCGGCGACGCGCTCGCTCGCGCGCCCACCCCCTCACTTTCAGTGTCAGAGTGTGTGTCCTTCACGGGGTCGTTCTTTTGTTAGCTAGTCGGTGCTCCGAGCACGTATCCCAGCGGGGATCGCGTGCCCACGGTGTCCGGGTATACTGCGACGGCCGCTTGACCGTATAAGTGTAACGAAACTTCCTGCGGATCGTCCTCGGCACGCGTGGTCCGCGCGCGTCATGACCCGTGCGAGGGCCGCGAGATCGGGAGTGCGTAACCGGTGCGGCCGTCCGCGGTTTCGATGATCCATTCGCCCGTTTCGGTTCACGTGAATAGAGAGACGAAGTGCGCGACGAGGACGAACACTGAAGTAGGACCGGATTGGTAACGTTGATCGCAGCCGGCTAGGATCGACGACGGGCCGTCACCAGCCCGGGGACGAACGTCGTCAACACCATGTGGTGGCTGAGGACGCGGATTATCTACACCTATTCCCTATGGTTCGTCTTCAAGGCCGCGGCGGTCAGCGGTGTTTTCGGTGAGTGTCTCCTTGTTTACTTAATTGTTTTTATTAAAGGTGTTTATTCCCAAGTACGTGACGCGCGATTGTATCGTCATGTGCCGGCTTATTGTCACCGTCGAGCGTAACACGGCCCTACTTCTTTTTTTTCTTCGCGGTGCTCTGGCTGCAAAGACTGCGTTACACAAAAACCAGGGCCGCCTTTGTGACACGGTTTTCCCCGCGAAATCGTTCGCTCGCCGAGCTTTTTAATTACCTTTTGCAAATTACACTTTCCCTTTATGCCAGCGAGAAACTAATTTCAATTCCTGAACGAACACGCGACTTGCCTTTCGTCGTCCCTGGAACATTCCTGATTCTACACGGGAACAAGTAGTTCAATAATGTACCATGAGTATTTCTAATTATTATTTGATTATGCTGGCATAACTTTATCGTCGTATTAATTTTTTCCGATAACTGAAAACGCGTTTTTTTAACGCGACGATTCGCTTTGTGAAATGAAAAAATTAGGACGCATTGTTGCGCGCGGAGTATCACGTCGTTGTCGCTCGGATCCTTTCATCGGCGCGCATGTAAGGGGTAAAAGTCGATGATTTCGGAAAAGCGTGTTCGCGCGAGCATCGGGGGTTAAATTGAACACGTACCATTTTTTATGGATTACTTCCGGCGCATTCTTCCTGCTACAAAAGAGTGGCATCGTATTGCGCGTGTAATTCACTGTCAGCGGCGGTGGCAGCCGCGGCGGCCGCGAAATAAGGGAGCGAACGGGGTGAAACGTAAATAAAAGCTGCCTTTTGTCGAAACGTGAAAACGTGCTCGAGAAACGTCGCCGCGCGCCGCGCTTATTCAACCTTTATTCCCATCGCGCGATTATTTTTCTTGTCATCCAGCCCCGGGTCGCGGGCAATCGACTTCGAGGACGGGCGAAATTCCCTCAAAGGTCATTAAAATATATAATTTATTCGAAATCGTTGGCCCATAATCGCGATTGTTATCGATCGTTAAACGGCGAGTTCGATTCTTTAGTAGGCACTAATTGCGCTCATGATGAACGACCCGTTGGGCATCGCCCGAACAAAGGATAACCGTAACCTCATCAACGGTAATGCCTCGTCAGGCAGCTGATAAAGCTAACTGTAATGCTCATGAAATGTCTGAACACCGATAGAGGAGCCTCGCCGATTCTTCTTATCGATTCATTTATATTTATCACGATTCTTTATTACTTGAAATAACTCAACCTCCCTTATTTAATTTAAATCTCGATGCATGATTAAAATTGATGGAATTCAGATTGTGCATTTTTTATGCAAAACGAAACACTTGCGATGTCAATTTCGAAAATGAAATTTAAATATTATGCATACATTTTTGCATAATATAATACATGGACTCTTTATATTTGCAAATTTTTGAGCCGGAAAATCTGTGGTCTATTTATTATGACACGAAGTCCACCTTTCAATGTTTCTGACTTTTCATGACAGTAACACGCTCATCACATCGGACGTATTTGTCAATCCATAGGCATGCGTGGTGAGATTATATTACCGCTCAGTTAATCGCTAGCTTACCGCTCGAAATTAATTAGTAACCGTGGTGAACCACGTTTCGTATGCTTCTAAATACCGTTTGCCATTTTCGGCGTACGACGCACCGCAACAACTGGCCTTTCTCCGTCAATCGCTAACCGCATTGTTGTTCCCGTTAAAATTTAAACACAAAATTCTAAGTGGTCATTCTATAGGGATTTCTATCCCTACGAAGGTCATCCGTGTACGAAATAAAAATTGCATGAAAATGTCAGTACAGGCCATACACTACACTAATTTTGTTAGGCTTAAAGTCGAAGTTCTTCCTGATAATATAAAATTGTAACAAATAGAAAAAAATGATCTTGCGGCTAATTAATTAAACGAGTGCAAGGGAATAAACGCGGNGTACACTAATTTTGTTAGGCTTAAAGTCGAAGTTCTCCCTGACAATGTAAAATTGTAACAAATAGAAATAAATGATCTTGCGGCTAATTAATTAAACGAGTGCAAGGGAATAAACGCGGCGGTCCCGGGGGTAAGTTCGCCACGCGGTTACGTCGTCGTTTCGCAGTAAGTCGATCGAATTTCCATTGCGGTAAACGTCGCATCGGCGAGCTCCCGCGGAGAGATTTGAAAGTATGTTTCGATTAAAATACAATTAAGCCGGAATTCATAGGGCGGCAAATTAAATTAACATAAATTAGCATCGGGAGCGCCGGCGGCCGATTCGCTCGTATTAAATTTTATTTATGCGAGGAACGCGGAAGTAATGTGTAGGGAGTAGGGAATCTGCAATTAATGAACGGCCGATATCCCCCGCGTTCCGACGCCCTGACCCACCCTCCACGCGATTAACTATGTTTTTACATTGCGTTCACGCTCGGACGGGCCGGGAATTCTCGTTTACGACTCCGTTGAAACGCGTCAGCCTCTAAGAGGAGCGAAATTTATACTAATTCATGGAAAAACTGCCTCTCATTCACTGTTTTAGCATCGGCCGCGGGAAGCTGTAACTACAAAGTGTACTACGTTCTCTCTCTCTTTTTACTGCGCGTCGCGATTTCTCTTCTATTTTCATGAATAAAGAATTTTCAATTTGCACGACCGGAAGGAAACCCCGCGCGCGCGCGCCCGTCAGCTGGGCTTCTGGTCGCATTTTTACGCGACGATCAAACTTTAAATAAAGGAGAACTCGCAGGCGTGGGGATCTATGATGGCCTTTCATCCCTCAAACTACGCATTAATCTTCTGGACGTTCGATTCGGTCAGATAAATCGAGTTATTGAAACAGGGGTAAATTTTTTGTCGCGCGGGGTTGTTCACCCGGATAAATCGGGAATAAATCGACCGTGCGATTCGTACTGTAATATTTCCGAATTCTGGCAATCACTATTGCATTAACTTCGAATTCCATGGACGTCACGAGACAGTTCCTCCATTCCTGCTATCATTTATTCATTTTCATTTATATTCATCTCATTTCACAGGATTTTCTCTCATTTTTAACGAAGGTTCAGCTGTCTTTTTACATAAATTCTATTACCCTCTATTAATGTCTATAGTTAATAGAAAACGATCCGAAGAAACATCATTATCTTTTAAAGTGACGTCGTAAAAAGCGTACTAATGGGAAAGAAATCGACCAGTCGTACTTTCCACATGTCTTGGCGTGGCACTCGGCCGTCGATCATCGATGCCGGATAAAATATTTTCAATATCCGTGCTCCGAAACAGTGTTCCCAGTTGCAAAACGACAAGATGCCGTTGATGTAAATACGTTCATGCCGCGAGAGATCGAAATGGGAAACGTACGATACTTAGAGCGTCGCGAGCGGAGTACGCGCTTAAATCCGACAATCGATTCCGTTTGTGAAGGCGCGCGTCACTGCGCTGTGTTCTCCGACTTACACGCGGAAAGAAAACCAGCCGGCTTTAATTACGTGAATCCGTCGTATTAGATATACATGGTACCAATTAAGGTTCTTAACCTTTTGTTTATACACTTTCTTTATAGATTAGATACTAAGTAGAGTCAGTGACTGGAAAAACAAAAGGAATTTCTCATAAGGAATTGTTTATACCTGGAAAGAAAACCGGGCGACATTAATTACGTAAATGCATCGTTTCAGGATCGGGTATATGGTATTTATTTGTACATTTCTTTTATAAAAGGTATTACGTGCAATGAGTGACTGGAAAAACAGAAGGCATTTATTATAAGGATTTTTTTGTGATAGAAGTTTTATTGAAGTTTTTTATAAAATGTCGCATTAATAAAAATAGTGAGTAGTTGGAGATTAAACCTTGAATGTGCCGGTCGTTTCCGTTAATCTGAAGATCGCGAGGGATTTTGGAGTTGGTCGAGATAAGCAGGTATTCTTCAGATAAGTTACGGTTCTCAAAGAATTTCGGGGTCGAATATCGACAAGCCGAGTGATTTATCGTAGATTAACGAGTAATTCATAGATCTCGATATTGGCCGTTATACCGGGGCGGCATTAGCCTGTACCTATCGGACAAGACACTAAGCGTTATCGATTATGTCATCGAGGCAGGATGGACTGTCTCGGCCCGGAAGGGCAGTACTTGCGTCTTACGCGATGCAATATCTCCCGAGTTATTACCTCGACTTTGTTGTTCGACAGAAAGAAACGGTAATCAAAAGTTTATCTTGAGAAATGCCGCGAATGCTAATAAACAAAATTCGTTTGTTTCGCGAGAACTCGGCTGGAATTCCGCAATAAATAAATTCCCGATCGGGTCTTTATCCCCCCGGCATTCCTTCGATTACGAAATCTCCTCGTTGGATTCAGGTCGCTTTCCGAAAGAATATAAACGTTGCCGGGTAGGAAAACTTTACCGCGGAACGACTTGGCAAGGGATTCGAGAGACATTAAGCCTTATTGGCAACACGCTTCTTTGTGCAAAGTGTTTTAAACAAGGGAAGTTGAATAGGAAAGCCCGGCCGCGATTGTTATTATTACAAGCATGAACGGTTCTCCGGAGAACACTGGTCTCGTTACTCATACAACCTGTTCTCTAATAATGGAGAACTGAGACGTCCGCTTGTTTATCCTTGAGACGCGTAAAACTTGTTCAATCATCTTCTTTCGAAACGCATCTGGTCGGACTTGTTTTCACCGCATTCCGCCGCACAGCTTCTTGTTTCCCCGTCGAGCCACCGCAGTTTTAATAAGCTCCGCTCTGATCTCTTAATTCCGATTCGTGTTCAGGTCTACCAGAAAAATGTTGCGAGGTGTCGAGTCATTAATATTAACTTACGCATCTCAATTGAAAGACTATACTGAATCATATAATAAATCATGTGACAAGTTATAAATAGCTTCCATAAAATTGTACCTTAAGGAAATATAAACAAATTTCAAGGATAAATAAAAATATCCTAAATTAGTCAAAAATTTTGATAACTGTTTTGATATAAAATTGATCAGAATACTTAGAGAGATTTTTTAGAATGATTTATGTCAATCAAAATAAGACAATACATACTTATTATAAACTAGAATTTTATACATTTTTATGTATGCATTTCTAAAGCCCAAGACGAATTCTTTTGATTATTCATTAAAATGTAACGAGTGTTCATTTGTCTATTGACGTTCTTAGAACGTCTCATTCAGTCATACGTTTCGTAACGTGTTCTAAGATTTACATACGGGCGTGCACACGACAAGGTACACATTTAACAGCACACACACACAGTGTGCGTGTATGACGGAACGACGGAAGTCGTCGACGGAGCCCTCGCGTGTTAATTATCGTGGGTCCTCTTCAATCGAAAGGCGTCTCGTTAACGCTCTTCTAACGTCGTCTTAATTATCCGCTACCTACTTCCTTTTCACGAATGTTTCGCCGATTGCTTCGCGGTCGCGTTTAATCCAGCCCTGAGGCATTTGAATTTAAAGGACAGGGTGTCCACTGCCGTCTGAGGGGGGAGGAGCGGCCCCGGTTGATAGAACGCGAAAAACGTGGTCGGTCGTGTCGGTGTAAGAGGTGAAAGTCGGCCACCGACGTGTATTTTACGTATACACGCGAAATTCGCCTCCCATTACAAATCTGGTTCAAGTGGTTCGACTTGACAGCCCGCCGATGAACTGTCGAATGAAGAATAGTACTTTATCCGTGTCCTAAATATTAAAGATATGCGGACAGAATGTGGAGTACAAAAATTTAACTCTCCGCGGGGAATCTTATTTGTACCAACGCCGTCCGCGCACTGACAGTGACAGGTAACTTACCCAAGTATTCTGTCTGGATGAAACTTTGCAGGCGACTATTAAAAAAGATTTGACACCTGCATTTTCACGTTTTAAAACGATTTTAGGATAGAAATTAATTTTCTGATGTAACATTTGAGTTCGGGAATCTAGATTTATTTTTAAATCCTTGAAATATCCCGAGTTTCACAAGAATCTTTAAAAATTGATCTTTTTTATTGGAACTGCCATTTCGGATTTCGATTTGAATTTTGTATTTCAATACGAAGTCACGTACGAGGAAGATAAAAATGATATACCCCCGCGGCTCCCGCACCCCTTCAGTTAATGTCTGTTCTTACGTAAGTACACATGCAGGTATACGTACGTACGTCTGCCACTAATATTAACACTCGCAGCCGGTTGAACTGCCGGTTTAATGAACACTTACGAGTGAATATCGTGCTGAATGTAACGCCTCCGCGATTCGGTACGTACGAATGGGGTAAATGAACCGTGCAGGAAGAAAGGTCGCATTCCAGAGATAGCGGGTACGCGCCCCCTGAATTAGACCTAAGATATGCGCGTATAAACGCGAGCAGATGTGTGCCTGGCTACGTGTGCATTCGTATTACTGCTCGCGGAAGGATTCCACGTATGTAGAACCTCGCGGGCGGAGGTGTCCGTCCGTGTACTTAACGACCCCGACTTAATGCAAGGGTTACGCTGGATCTAGGCGACCGCAGGCATTCGACTACAAAAACTGTGATAACATCGAGATCGTTAAAATCTGATCTCTAGAAGATNCCCGCTAAAAGTGTGAACGCCCCGGCCCCGCATTGTCCGCTCTTTCACCCGCTAAATTAATGATTCGAATTCGAATTTCTCTACGCGACTCGGTTTAATCGCTCGAAACTGTTGCATGGCCGTACGCGCGTACAAGCAGCCAGCATTCACGGCTTCTGTGATCCGACCCGGATTCGGTGACCACCGACGTGTATTTTACGTATACACGCGAAATTCGCCTCCCATTACAAATCTGGTTCAAGTGGTTCGACTTGACAGCCCGCCGATGAACTGTCGAATGAAGAATAGTACTTTATCCGTGTCCTAAATATTAAAGATATGCGGACAGAATGTGGAGTACAAAAATTTAACTCTCCGCGGGGAATCTTATTTGTACCAACGCCGTCCGCGCACTGACAGTGACAGGTAACTTACCCAAGTATTCTATCTGGATGAAACTTTGCAGGCGACTATTAAAAAAGATTTGACACCTGCATTTTCACGTTTTAAAACGATTTTAGGATAGAAATTAATTTTCTGATGTAACATTTGAGTTCGGGAATCTAGATTTATTTTTAAATCCTTGAAATATCCCGAGTTTCACAAGAATCTTTAAAAATTGATCTTTTTTATTGGAACTGCCATTTCGGATTTCGATTTGAATTTTGTATTTCAATACGAAGTCACGTACGAGGAAGATAAAAATGATATACCCCCGCGGCTCCCGCACCCCTTCAGTTAATGTCTGTTCTTACGTAAGTACACATGCAGGTATACGTACGTACGTCTGCCACTAATATTAACACTCGCAGCCGGTTGAACTGCCGGTTTAATGAACACTTACGAGTGAATATCGTGCTGAATGTAACGCCTCCGCGATTCGGTACGTACGAATGGGGTAAATGAACCGTGCAGGAAGAAAGGTCGCATTCCAGAGATAGCGGGTACGCGCCCCCTGAATTAGACCTAAGATATGCGCGTATAAACGCGAGCAGATGTGTGCCTGGCTACGTGTGCATTCGTATTACTGCTCGCGGAAGGATTCCACGTATGTAGAACCTCGCGGGCGGAGGTGTCCGTCCGTGTACTTAACGACCCCGACTTAATGCAAGGGTTACGCTGGATCTAGGCGACCGCAGGCATTCGACTACAAAAACTGTGATAACATCGAGATCGTTAAAATCTGATCTCTAGAAGATAAAATACCGGTTCTACTTCTATCCGTATTTCAAAGTCAAATTCGGTTCCTCTTAAATTTCGGCGGAGGGTAGAAATTATCGAGGTACGTTAACTCAATAAGCGCGGTAAATCAGAGCGCGGATATTCGTGCGAGGGCGTCGGACGAGCAGGGCCGTAACCGAAACGAGCAGCGAAAGTGTAATTACGTACGTGCCTGCTCTCGATACCCCGTTCATATCCACGCACGCACACGCGAATTCGACGGAACACCTGGCGAGCACCTAACAGCGAAGTGCTTAGCGGCGGGGAACGCGGGAGAGACCGCAAACCCATGAAAGATTCGAGGTCGCAGACGTTCCACGTTTGGGATTCCACGTTTCGCCTATCGAATCCGAATATCGGTGTCTCCTCGTCCGTGATTCTCGCTCGGGTTCCGGAGACGCTAAATCCTCGGTAAACACGGCAACACCGATTATTATACCAATTAAGGCCTTTTCAGTTTGGCCCGGTAACTGACTTTAAGTTTTGTTTGCCGAAGTTGAACAGTTAGCGAAATTCGTTCATATTTAAACGAGCTCGCAGTCTCTCGCGAAACTCAAATTCCGAAGTCTGCCGTCTGGACGCGAGCGCGCGCGCTCCTCCCGGACTTCTTTAAGGCGAACACTTGCCGCGAACATAACTTCGTCGGCGTGCGCGAAAATCCTATTATCAGCCGTTTCCAAAGCAATTATTATAATGTTAATGACGGGATTCAATTACGCGTAGCCATTGTCGAAACATTATAAAATCAGACGGATTTAATGTTATTCAGTAGTCAATAATTTTATTAAATCTGACGGAAGCTTGTTTTAATCTGCAATTGTTTCGCGCTGTAATTAAACGATGTATTTATTTAACGATCTCGATCGTTTTACGAAATCGTTTGACGAACAGTTATCGTATATGATATTTTTATCGAGTCATTCTGTGTGAATGGATCAGTCGGGTTAACGCAGTGGCTGCGTATCGAATCTGTCAGCGCGGCGAAGGACAGCCTATTCACTCTATTCTTCGCGTTCCGCTCGAGGAGTTTCGACACGGGGGACGATTACTCGAAACGTTGCTCATCAAACATTTGTCCAACGTGATGGCGTGTCGCGGGGTAAACGTGACAGCCAGCCCGCACGGAAATATATACATCGCTCGATCATAACTCTTGCCCGATCACGGGGAAAGAATCCGGATCGAAGTCGTAGGCGTTTCCGTTTCCGGTAGCGGGCGGATATATACATCGATACGGATCGGCGAGAGGAAAGTACGTAGAGAGCCGGGCTCGAGGGGGATCGGGCTCTAGTCACGAGTATCGTCGAAAATTGAATTTCTCGAAGGCCGATTAGGGTTGGCCGCGTATGTAGGGTAAAACGCGTGGAGAGATCCAACGGCGAAAGGTCGATGGGCGAAGCCGCGGAAGCGGAAAACTCGGGGCAAGACGAGGGGGGTAGGTGAAACGCGGCGGGGAAACCGGTGGAAGTTGGGAATCGAAAATTTCCGCGAAAAACAGAGGAGGCGGCTGTGTGGCCACGTTGCGGGGAACACGGTGGAAATGAGTCGGTAATGGTCGAAATATGTCGGGACCCGTGACAGTGAAGTATCGATTTGCGGTACGGTTCCATCGACGCCGACGTGCGTAATATTGATCGGCAGCAGGCCGCGTCTTTTTTCTTGCAACGCAACGGCTGAACTCTCGGTTTATATCCCGTCGGAGCGGACTGGCTGGCGTGCAGTTTTCGACGAGGAGAGGCCGCGCGCCGCGGCCCACGGCCCCATTTACACGCGGAGAAATCGAATCGGTGCAACGCGTAGTATCGGAGCCAGCCGTGTTCTCATTGTGATCCCATTGTGATCATTTGATCAATAGACGCCAGGTACCGCTGCATCGTTTTACAAGGCGTCACTGGTATCGACAGAACATGATATCGTTCCCCGATCTTCCATCCAGATCTGTCCTTATTTCTATACGCGAGAACTAATGGAATCCAGTTTCTAGGTCGTTTCAATTAGAAAATTGACGCTCGCCCCGCTAATAAAAATACGATCGGGCCAAGTTCGGTACGGATATGTTTGCTTTGAAACAAACCGATGCGGTCCCTAGTTCGCGACGTCGCATAAAACTTTCGGTCGCAGCCAATTCGGTCGATTGGCCGAATCAATCGTTGGTTTGCCGAGGATTTATCGTATTTGTACTCACTCCTTCTCCCCATATCATTTCGCGCTGCGGTCCACGGTTACTTTCCTTCGTCCGCGTGTTTGCCAAGAACTTTCTTGGCCGGCTTCCCTGCCAATGATTTGCACAGTTTACAAATGTCTACCGCCGAATCGGCTAATTTACATTCACCGTTCGTACATGTCTAATTCCTATTAACACCGCCGCGACAGGATTCCCGCAGCTAACTCTGTCACGGCGACGAGAAGCGACTGACATGACTGCGAGAATCATTCGAGATCAGTTTTTACTTTTGGAGGAGCATTCTTGAAAAGAAAATGTCTCGTTCCTTTTGTCGGAATTTAATAAACGCGTGAACTGTCAAAAGACCATCAAGAATAGTAACTCGTTAACGACAAGTAGAACGACAGTCGCCGTTCTTCTTTTCTTCCAGTACTCCGGAAGTCCTCTCTTCGTTAGTTTCGCTCGTTATAGGTTTAGAAGTCGACGATTTACGAGGGGGCGAATTTCTCATTCAGGAAAACGGGGAATGAAAAAGTCGCGCAGGGGCAGACGCGGAATTGATGTACATTCCGTTGCTGACAGTCGTTTCTGTAACATTTTATTCGGAGCGGCGAGCACGGAACGCACAAATCATTTCTGCAACTCAAAATCGGGCCACGTCCTTTCTGATTTACACGCACGCCGTTCGAACCGTCTCTTTTTTTCCTCTCGTCCCGGGTTGATCATTGATTATCAGTTTATCGAAACGTCGTTCAGTCATGCCGCGGCGTTTCTTTTTTTAAATAAATAAAAACAATCCGAAGCTGAACGCAACATCTGTTATATTCCAATTCCCCGAAATAATTATACAAAATTATTCGTTGAAATAATTATACAATATTATTCCGGAAAATAATTATAATAAACAAGAATATAATTCTACTGTTACAATTTACCTTTAACGTGGATTAATTATAGTGTTCGGAATGAATCGGATCATATTTCACGTACTCTCTAAACGTCGAACCATTTCCTCATCGTAGAGGTACGCGTGCTTGATTCTTCGTGTTTGCCACAATGGAGCGAAAACATTTCTCATGAATTTGGTATCGCGGAGTAGACTGTTCGGCGCCATTAGAGATTGGTGGCGAAGCGAAATACATTTCCGTAATAGGATATTCGGATCGGTCGGGTAGAAAAGTTGGCTTAAGCCCCGTCATCGACGAACTCGTAATTCCCTAAGAGACGTTTTACGCTCCCTAAAGTGGCGCTTTTTAAATATACATGGAGACTTTAAATTATTGGCGCGTGGACGCTGTCTCTTTCGAATTATATTCCCGGCGCCATCAATAACTCCGGACGCATTAAAATGAAATTACGGGTACTGGCTTTCGTTCGGAGCGAGTTGTGGAAGTAGCGGCAATTAGAATCGATCGTTAGCGCGAGCCGGGAAAGTCGAAAGTCTTTGCGGTGGCCGGAAACTGTTGAACAGCGAACACGGCGTCGAAACGTTTCCACTTTCCGTGCTCCGTTGTCTAATCTCTCATGCAAAGTACGCGAGGCTGCAAGCTCTCCGCAATCATAATGCCCCGAAATGGTCCTGGAACGCGCGCGCTGCAGGGATCCGTGGCCACGAAGAGCCCCGCGGCCACAATGGAAACTTTGCCTATCGTAGACACCGGCATCGAAACGTAGAAAAACGTGGAAAAAGCCTTTCGGGAAAATTGCGGACCGCGTGGCTACGTTTTAAAGTACCCCTGGGTATCTTCCTATCTGGAACGCGCTGCACAAACGATCCCCAAACATCTAACGCCGTTTTGATTCCGACGTCCTGATTAGAAGATTTCAAATATAGAGGTCGATTTTTAGTGGAACGGAATTTTATAGATTTCGGAACTCGAAATAATCCACGAATAATGTTGACTCGAGAAACATCTGGAAAAGAGAAATATTTATAAAAGTGGAAAGAATAACGCGACTATAATTTGACTCAATATTTTTAACATCCCTCGTTCCGTTCTGTCGTCGAAGGAATCGATTATTGGACTCATCTGTTTCACATTATTTTTAGTTTGTAACATTTATATCCGTATGTAGAGCTTCGTTTTTGTCTCCGTGTGACAATTAATGTTTAACGATTTTTCACGGAAGAAAAGATCGCCGGTAACGAACGTCGACCCATTATTACGAAGGATCTATCCGGACGATGTGATTAATCAGGTCTTATCGACTAAATTCCACGTGAGTTGAACATCTCTTGAACGACCATTTTCGACTCGAACTAATTGCACCTTTTTGCCAAATGCTCCGTTTCGTATGCCCCGTTAGGCACGGGAATAAACATCGGAAAAGTCGACTCGTAAGTTTCGCTCGGGCCGGAAGAGAGGCAGAAGAATTGTGTTGATCGGCGTTATAATTTACATGGTCGAAAAAACAGAGAATGCAAACTTAAGCGCTAACGAAGCGTAGGTTAATTGATTTGATTATTTCTGCTGGCGCAAGCGATTTTAATCAGCGCGCCCGGCCAATTTTTATCGCACGCCTCTGAATATTTGAAGAATCGCAATTAATCGCGATAGGTAACGATTTATTTAGTCGCGAGCATTTCGTGTACACACACCGAGCCTCTCTCTTTCCGACACACCTAACGCCGGCGTACGCCAGGTATCGCAATTGTTGCAGTTATTTAAATTACGAACGCCCCATCCACTCGTGACTCCTATCTGCATATGATAGTTTATTGCTCGCCGGCCACCGCCTGTTTACTCGGGGATACGCGAGAATTAAATATTTTTCAGCGCTACGCTTGATCCACGGTTACAGTTTATTAAATTGTTATTTCGTCGTCGATGGAAAATATTTACTCAATTCTCGTTCTGCCGGACGGAATCAAATTTGTCGACGCTAATTACTAGATGAGATCCGTGCCCGACAATAATTCCTACGTTCGACCTTCCATCAGTTTTTCCATATTCATCAAGTTTTTCGCGAGCGGAACATCCTAACGAGTCCATCATCCGCGTTCCTATTCTGCTGCATTCGCGCGGCAGATGATGCTATTTTGCTTTTTGATGAGTTTCGCAAGAAAATAATTAATCAACGTGGACACGGTGTTATCGAATATTTTCCCTGTTCAACAACATTTAATATTTTATGAACAATTGTACGAATCGCGATCCAATAAATACGATTCGCTTTTATTATTGGTCACGATGTTACTGCTTCGTACAGTCCTCTGCCTGTATAATAAAAATCCTATTTTCCAATTCCGAATTATTTCATGATTTCGCTGAAAAAAAATCGCAAAATATGCCTTTTCCTTTTTTCTTCTAGAGTGGTCTAACCTGAACTTGATGATTATTTTCTAGTGGCCGGTTTTGACCATTTGTAGTGTCCGAATGGACTTCGGCTATCGGAACGAGTGAAAGGCAGGAAGGAAAACTGCAACCGCTAATTGGTGCCGAGCGCGGCACTCGCGTTGCGAGTATACTTTCGCGTGGGAAAGACGGCCGATTCGGGATCTCGTTTTGCGTCACGTTCTCGCGCAATTTGCCGCGGCTAAATTTTATTCTCCGCCGCGCGCATCGACGCGATCGCGTCCGGTTGTTTACCGGCGATCGCGTGTTGCACCGCGTGGACGCATAATAAAATTCCGCGGGATACGTTTCCGCGGCGAGGACGGATCTATCAGACCGGCGAGGCACGCGATATCACGTGACTCGCGGCGCCGCGAGAGTTTTCTTGCTTATCTCTTACACGTATCGTCCCTTTTTACATCGTTACAACGGGAGCGTCGCGAGCGTAAATAGATGCGCCGGCACGGTTCGATGGGATCGCAGGGCAAGAGCTGCTCTCCTAACGCGAACAGGCTCCCCGCTCATTAATTACACGGAACAGTCGGTTACGCGAGTTTCGTCGAGAATTCCCGCGACATCGAGTTCGATCATTAATTACGCCCGCTTTCTTTTTATTCCCGCGAATTTCTCAAAAGTTCGGCCAACTATCGGTCTCGCGAAACGCGGCTTAAAAAGCACGGGCTGTTACGAGGAAACTTGCGTCGCTCCTGAATCTCTCGTAAATACCCGGGTTCCCAACCTGCGGCCCGCAAAGTGTTTCCCGCCCGTTCGCCGGATGTATATTTTTGCGCGATATCCTCTAGGGGATTTTTACGCCGGATAAAACATTTAAGGGCAGGCATCGAGGAAAAATGCTTTTCAAATAGAAATAACTGTGGCAATTCGATGTTTTATACGCTTTTAAGCGCGGCGTTCAATTTGTTACCCCTCGCGAATTGTGATTCTAAAAAATTAATTTTCAATACTCTTGTCAGCCTGTGAAACGCGATCGCCGTCTCGGTTGCGAGGCGCTGCGCGTTTTACGCATTTTTGACGAAGAGAAAACGAGCCCGAGCGTGGTAACCGCGTCCGCGGCAATAAAATCTACTTAAACACGGATATAACATAATGTTCGCTCTCGGTTCGTGGTTCCCGATAGTTCCGGGTTTTACGAGACTGTTAAATTCTCGGGGCTCGGCAATTTCCCTGTCTCTCGACGGGATCGGGATGTTTCGGACGGATCGGTGGAGATTGAGGCTGGACCGGGCGCGATGGGGGCGTCGGACCGAGGAGGGACGGGGAACGGGGGGACGCGTCGGGGTGGTTATGGTCGGGGTGCATCGCCGTGTCCACCAATTGCAGCGCTGCCGCTGGTTCAATAAAAAGTGCAAAAAAAAGCGTTTTGACAGACGTGTTTGCCAAGTTCTCGCGCCGCATATGACTGTAATCCTGACGGATACGGGGTGCACAAAGCCGCGTTCGATTCACCGCGACGAATCTCTTTTTAATCAAACGGTCGTTGTACCCCCCCGAACAATCGCGACAAAGCCCCGGCTCGATTTTGCGCCGCTTAAGAAAAAAACGGCGGCCGGCCGCCGGTAGATGTCTCGCCGATTTTTCGATCCGCGGACACGCGCCGGGACAAACACCGGGGATCGCCCGTTTATTTTTCCCTTTGGTTTGACGTTTTTCCTCGGTTTAATAACGATTCATATCTCACGGTCCGCCGAGCGTAATTTGCATGGACGACGAAGGAAATATTTCACGTGAAGGAGACGGGGCGGAAGTGGCTTTCCCGGTACGGGGAACGGGGACGGGTGGGTGAAAGAAACCCCCGTGCCTAAATTGCATCTCAAGATCGCGGGATTCGCGGCAGAACGTCGGGAATTTCTGACGAGACGAGTGCTACTTAATGATGCACAAAGCGGCCGATGAAAAGGCGAAGCTGTCTTATTGACGGATCTCGCCTCGAGCCAGCCGACTGATGAATGCCCGCTGAAAAGCGTTGCTTTACATGCCGCCGATGGCTCAAACAAAATGTAATCAACAGAATTAGCAACAAATATTTAAAGCATATGGTTCACTTTATTCCTCAACAGATCCAAACGTTTCATTACACAGGAATTGTTGCATTTCCAGAGACACATGTTTATCCAAATTTTGTTGTCTTTTGGAAGGCATTTTCTACATAATTAACGACACAGAAATTGTACATTTTGTGCTACAAGTATCGCTGGTAACGGAATAGTAGGAACGATGAAAATGATTTAAACCGATCCATAAATGCAAACGCGTTTATCATAGCCCATTGATTTCTTGATAATTCGATTATACGAATGATTTGTTTCGGGACACGAATTCGACCGAAAAAAAGTACTGGTCCCGATGGAATAGTTAATTTATGTCGAGTGCGAAATAACCGGCCACCTAGGGCTATTAATCGGTATTATTCATGCATCCAGTCAGCTTCCTATTTCAATTGTACACAATATATCAAATTAAAAGTATTTTATGTAAAAAAAAAAGAGAAGAAAAGCGTACGTACTCAGAGCGTATTGTACGAAAAAAATTACGCTGACCGTTTTTATTTTTTTTCCGTGAAATGGACAATGGGAAATGTTGCAATGGGCATGAGTAACTGGGGAACCCAATTTTTTCACATTTTACTGATCTTCCCGATGAATAGAGTCGTTTTGTTCAATTTTTTCTATGCAAGATTTGCATATTAGTTGATGAGGGATTGATTTATAGGTAGGTAATTCCGCATTTATAAATCATAGAATATTATACAAACCGTAAATCCAAACTGAATAAAATACGTAGATGCGAATGGTATTTTTTCATCGAATGAATGGGAAAAATACTTGGATACGTATAGTGAATATGAATAAGAGAGAGGAACGCAATTTTCCACATTTTGTTCATTTCTCCGATGAATAGACCCGTTAAATAACTTTTCTGTATGTAACATTTGATTAGGGACGGGGGATAGGTTTATGCGTAGCTAATTATGCAGTTTCAAATTATAAAATATTACGCAAAGCTTGTATCCAAGCTGAATGGACAAATTTTTTAACCGCTTTGATAAACTTTTTCTACGTAACGTATGATTAATCATTGAGGTTGGGGGATAGGTTTATATTTACAGATTGGCAATTATGCTGTTTTTAATTATTAAAAGTTTTGTATGTAAAATGTGAATGCGAATTGAATGGAAAACGGAGATGCGAACGATATTTCCATTTGCCTTGTTTATTATGAAATGGTTAATATGAAAATGCATCAATGTTTGATAATCATGAAAACAAATAAATATTCGTTGCATTGGAAGCGCAGCGTGGGTATGACGAAGTAGCTTCGAAAGGGAAAATTCAATCAACGTGTGTGTATATCGAAAATAAAAATTTCGAGAATAGATGCATACATATGAGGTACAGTGGCTATATTTAAGAGAACAGTTCTTTCCTTCGTTGCATTGTTCTAAAACGATTAATTCCTCCTTTAAAATAGAAAATTCAATTACGTCGCGTCATGTTCTACCGAATACAGCCGTTTAATTTTTAAAATAAATACAAACTCGTATTATTAAAAATTCATTCGTGTGAAAAATATCAGACTAAAATTTTTTTCGCTAACAGCATAATTATTTAAAACGCTGAATAAAATAAATGTTACAAGGTTACTCAAATACAAAAACAATTTATTTTGGCCTGTTGATTTACACTTTATTTAAAATAAAATGGTCACCGTATCTCTATAAAAGGAATTTCACGTCGTCCGTAAGAATTACTGAAATTCCTTAGGACTATTTGAAAACAATTCGGCTCCTAGTGAACTGTACGTTGCCAGCAATTAGGGTTCTAATTCCGAGGGAAACGCAGCATCCGCGCGTTATCCCCGGGCAATGGGTTTTAATCGGGCCATATACAGGATCGTTTCGTTCGGACGAACGTCCATTAGTCACACGCTCTCGCACCTGACGATCCTTCGAGAATAGACTTCGACAACGGACAAGAGAGACGTCAACGATGATCGATCTCTGGCTCGTGATCTCCTCTCCCGGTCGAGAGGCTTGCGATTCTGGTCACGACGACCGACTGGAATAAGGCACTCTACGGACCGACAATTACGCGCAGCTACGGGAATATAAAAACGAGTCGATAAATTCGGCTTAAACCCATCCTTTCACAAAACTTTTCGCCCATACGCATCATTTTTCTCGCTATTATTATCACTGGCTATCAATTAAAATATTATTTTTCGCAATTATTTCGCGTATCATTTTACGAAATATTTTCCAATATCAAACAATTTGTTCGTTTTCCATCGAACGTCTCAAATTTCTTACACAATGCGCAAAAATTCTGTTAGTTGAATTGAAAATAACGCGTTTCTTTGAAGCGTATGCCGATGTGTCGGGTAATCCTACGGATCAGCGACTCCCCTGACGTCGCTTAGCACCGGCTATTAATATTCATACGAATCGTGGGGCATTCGGTATTACCGGCGGTCCAATAATTTAATATCCCGGCGCAATAACGCGACCACCGTGGCCACGGAGTCATCGAAGGAGCGAAAGGGGACGAGACGGGCCCGCAGGCATTAAGAGATTACTTTTGTCCGCTCGCGCAACTATATTCGGAACCCTTGTTGACGCATCGTGAGCCCGTGCTCGTCTCCCTGTCGCTCCCCACAAGTATTTGCATTCGCGGATTTGTCTTTCATCAGTACGGTTTGCCGAATGATTTTTAACGAGTAGCCAGATTAGATTTCGCGCGTGGCCGGAATTAACGAGATTCGCCTTGAGTCTCAAAGCGGCGCAATCGTTCCGAGCTAAATTGACTTGATCAACTTTTACAGTCCCCCCATCGCGATTTATCCCCGTTGTAAAAGTTTAACCGTGATATTTTATTCTCGTTCGACGCGAAATTGTTCTGCGGGAACGACGGGA
>SMSR01000703.1:18136-33645 GCA_019453355.1 Ceratina japonica
CACTATTATGTGTAATATTATTAACACTGTACAAAAACACTGTAGATGTTAATGCAAAATTGAAATCTAAAGTTGTAGATTTCTACTTTCTAATTATTGAATGGAAATGAGGGGTTGCCGAATTAATTTAAAAGATATTTAATGTTCAACGAACAAAAAACTATGATTTGATAACCTATTCTTTGTCTATCATATTAATGACTACGTGTGTCATTGCGTGTCTGCGAAGTTGGCATGGCCTTCTATTAATAAATAAAAAATAATTATAGTTCTGATAACACTTGTAAGAGTTCTAGAGTTCTTGATAAGAATTAGAAACAGTTCCGCACTCTAAATACAGCATTTTTCAAAAATAAAAAAGTCCGTGCTAACTTCACATTCCAACACGGACCTTTCTCCTGTAAAATAGCAATAGTTATTCAAAAATTCAATGTTTCACTGTCATTGCTACACACAAGTAACATAACATTATTTCAATATTGTTGCCTTTATAATAATATCAACTAAAACAATATTAAAATTTATAAATAAATTTAATAGACGTAGTCTCTACTAATCGAACATGGCCATAATGGCCTTCTATTAATAAATAAAAAATAATTATAGTTCTGATAACACTTGTAAGAGTTCTAGAGTTCTTGATAAGAATTAGAAACAGTTCCGCACTCTAAATACAGTATTTTTCAAAAACAAAAAAGTCCGTGCTAACTTCACATTCCAACACGGACCTTTCTCCTGTAAAATAGCAATAGTTATTCAAAAATTCAATGTTTCACTGTCATTGCTACACACAAGTAACATAACACTATTTCAATATTGTTGCCTTTATAATAATATCAACTAAAACAATATTAAAATTCATAAATAAATGTAATAAACACAGTCTATACTAATCGAACAATGATTTTCAACATTTTAATTAACCAGAGAGTGGAGAACTACCTTAAGGACCGCCACTTTTATAATTGATTTTGCTCGTCGTCGTCGTGTCTAGGGTATTTAGAAAACGTGTCCGAGCCTCGAGAGAGTTAATCTCTATGAACTCCCGGCAACCGGGAAAACTCGCGCGCATAATGCGGCGATAAAATTGCGAAAAGCGTACGGACTGTTTAGCATTTGTACTCGAAACGAGATGATCTGACCTAAAAATGTCAAGCCGAGACGTATGTAACGTACTTGTCTCACAGTGAAAATCGAGCCCACCGCGCTTGCAATTAGATCGCCACTGACTTTCTATCAGTTTTTCCATTCGAAACACATTTACAATCGTATTCTAAATACGCTGCAAATTGTATTTCGAAGATACCGCAAGTTTTTAGTTAATCAAATATTGTTTACTTAGTAGAATTCTATTCGTTTATGAATATCGGAACGGGTTCAATTGCAATTGACCTTTTTGTACCGATGACCGCATCTTTAACTGTTTGTACATAAGTGAATAATCGAATTCACGGAGAAAGTTGACCGAAATCACGTCTTCACGAGAAAACGAATGCTCGTTCCAAGACTTGTAATGGTGTTAACAAAATTCTCACGCTTCAACGAATTTCCGATGGCGTACGCAGCTACAGCATTAAACTGGCTTCGTACGGTTTATAATTAATTTATTAAACGCCTGTTATCGTTTCAAGCGTATCTAAAACGAATTAATAAATTCCTGACATCCATTTCACCCTTCATCAATTTCCTACGCCTAAACCACTTTTATCTGCTGTTTTACATTCAAGAAATATCGAAAGCAACAGCTATTAAACGTCCGACTGCACGTTCGAGTGTTGCAATTATTCGTAACAAGTTTTTGTAGTTTGAAATGAAGAGGGAATGCGAGCAGCGAAGGTGTCGATTCGTGTTCACGGACGCAGGTGATATTAAACGAGGTATTTCATGTGATCCGCGACATTTAAAACCGTAATTGCGACCGGGATAAGGCTACCGATACGCCGTTTCCACTCGCCGACTTTTGATAACGAGACACCCGTCGGGTAAAAGCATTCCGCTGATACAGAAAAAAAGTGAAAGTGCTTTTACCAAAGCGACACACGCGACGCGTTCCCGCGTGTGCGTGCGCTATACTATTGGAAATTTGATCGTCACTAAAATGTAGTAACACGAAAGGAGTCGAATCGAAAGTGAAAAACGGCACACGTGAAAGTTGTTCTTAATTAAACATTGACTTCTGATGTAACTCGAGATTTCGTTCAAACGCCGACGATTATATATGAGGAATAATTCCTTCCGTTCACTGACCATTTTAGCGAACTTCCCTTAATTGCAGTTTACGTTCACCGAACGTATTTAACAGTGTAAATAATGGTAGTAACTAATGTTTATCTGACTTACCTGGCTCTGGCCGACTCGGTACAGCGCTGGATCGACGTCGATGGTGAGCATCATGTCCTCGACGGCGCGGCGTTCGTCGGCGACGGGGCTTCCGGGTCGCATGTTCGCGTCGCTCGACAGCAGGCCAAATCGCCTCCGGAACTCGCACAGGGCCATGTGTTTCGGGAACCCGACTTTGTGCAGCCGTACAGCGTCGATTATTTGACTTCCACGGATCTGTAACAAGAAACCAAAGCCCCCTTTCATTTAAAAACAACAATAACATTAATCGGAAAATCTTAACATTTTATTCATAAGCTATAGAATTAAAATGATAACGTTATCGGTAAATTGACTGAGCTTCTTATAAGTAGATTTTTACCTGCGACCGAAGGAGAGGCACGTTGATAACACTATCCTCGCTCTGATTCGATTTCACTGACAATAGGCTCTTGTTATCGGTGCAGCCGGCGTTGTGTTGCGGCAGTATACAATGGACGAATTTAACTCGCGTCCTCCGCAACGTCTCGATCAGACCATCCTGCAACCAATTGCGTCACGCTCTTTATATTCGTTCCGGATTACTCCGAGAATCGCATTACGCATATTTATCAATCCATACATAAACTCTGCTTTTTAAACAACAATTTTAGAACGTTCCTTTTTTATACAATTTTCCACGTTCGCGAAAGTTACGTACGTCACTGAATAATTGTTTAAAAATAAACGCAGCACGTATGTTTGCTGTTTACTATACGAAGATACGCGAGCGGCATAAGAATTATTTCGTAGTACTTTCAGTTTTCATTCTATTGTAATACGGCTTGAATACTCACAACAGTGAACTTGACTTGAAGGCAGATGTTTTTTCTCTTGACGGCAGTGAACGTTCGCCTTATACTGGAGGCTCTCCTCAAAGACTGAGAGCCCTCTAAACCGGGCATGGAGCTGCACAAAGTCCCGGAAACTCCAGCCCCTCGGGCACTAACGAACAGCATGCTAATGTCTTCTCTGCAACATTAAGAACAATAGTAATATTAACTACTATGCGTGCAATTAATATCTAATAATCAATGGTATTCGTTTAACTGACGCGTACCTTGAACTTTCTTGAAGCATGGTAATGGCACTTTTAGTAACAGGATTTTCACGCGTGGCCTTTAACCAACCGGTTGCCGTGTACAGCACGGGATTGGTACCCAGTAAGTGTTGCAAGACGAACTGATTGTTGCCAGGAGCCTTTCTCAGCAATATCTGATGATCTACGCAACAGACGAACGGAACTCAGTGAAATCAAATAATTCAAGTGGAATCAAACAATTCAGTGAACAATAATTGGGACATTTAAAGACAGAATAAGAAATGAAACAGTGTTTTAAACTGTGCAAGTACCTCGATCTCCGTAATGGGAGAAGAGCCGATCTAAGAACGTCTCGTCGCTGCCACCAGGGCATACAGTTTCCTCGTCCAGCAACCACAGCAGACCCTTGCGTTCCATCTGCCTGCTACCGCTAAGGTCACTTTGGCTGGTCCTGAGCATCGTCGCCCCTTGCGAAGCTCCGCGATCCAACAGCGAGATCAGACCCTGAGGCGATCCAATTCCTTCCTCGTCGATATCGTCCTCGTAATCTACGTCAATTCCTTCTTGGACGTATCTGAATTCAATTAATACCATATTGCGAACGTCAGTTAGAAAATCTTAACCGTGTCTTCGATAATACAATTTGTACTTCTATTAAGACCGTTTAATTGACGCGTCATCGCGAACGTACCTGTCTTTCGGCGCTACTAAAGTGGTATGATGAAACAGCAACTGTAGCCGTTCTTGCAAGTAATTGTGGCACAGGTCCTCGAACGAGGCCCCGGTCTGCCGGCCGCAGGTCGCCGGATTCTGAAAGCCCGGCGAGTCGCACAGCAACAAAGACGACACTGTGTGCACCGACGATGATATGGATCTATTAAACAGGAACATTTTACATTTCACTTCGTGTATCAAATATACAACCCCTATTACAACAGATTATTTTAATACCAAACAGCATTGAATTACGATTAGCTACGATGTTTAATAAAAATCCTAACCTATTGATAAGCGCGGCGACGCAGTGGAACACCTCCGAGTACAGACCGATGAGCAGCCCCTCGAGAGCGTCTAAACCCATGATATCTTTGCCTTGCTCGGTCGGGCTCGGCGTGCGGAGCGCAGGCCTCGGAGTGCTCGGCGTACCAGCACCGCCTCCGTTCGAGGAGAACACTATTCTACTCAATTCCTCGACAGTGGTGCCTAAAAGCGTGGCAGCCTTCTCGGCGCACTCGACACGAGCGAACTGCCATCGACTCTGCGAGCTGGTGCCGGCCTTCACTGCCCCGGCACAGCTCAGGTGGTAAATACCAGCGAGGACTAGCCAAATCGCTTTCTCGTCGGCTTCGGATATCCCGAGGATTCTAAACGCAGCAACGATCCGGTTGAACTCGACCATGGCCCGTTGCTTGTCTTCGTGCTTTTGCAATGGAGTGACGAACGCGTTGTTCTCGGCAACTAGATTTGTGAGGTGCAATTCTTTTCGAAGGGCTCCTTCGGCGCCGGCGAGCAATCGGTAGATCGCGTGGAACGTCGGATCGCCGTTTGCTCTTCTGCCTATCCGCGATTTCTCCAACAAGAGTACCTTTAATAATATAAGATTCCAATCAATTTTACGAAGATTTTTAATCGTTAATTTAATTAAATAATTGAGTATTGCGTTACCTGAACAGAGGCTGATGCTATTTGTCCCGACTGATCGAAATCCAAGCTGAACAACTGCGTGAACCGCGTAGCGTTTGAATTCATGTGCGTCCTGCTATTTCCGAAAGCTTCCAAAACTGTGAAGAGGGCGTTCAGCTTCTCGACGGTCAAGATCTTCGACGGAAATTAATTTTGCACTCACAGTTTTAATTATGAAATAGTTATTAAATTGTTACCTTGTTAACTGTGCCCGCAGCCAATACAAGATAATGGAGGGCGTGTTTGAAGTTCGTCGTCTTCCCCGAGCCGCTGCGGCCGAGGAAGACTAACGAGTGGTCTCTACGAGTAGCCAACATCCCTCTGTAAGCTGCCTGCGCCATCGCGTAGATATGCGGCGGCATGTCCTCGCTTTTGCATCCCCTAAACATATGCGCTACCTAAAATGACAAATAATATACAATGTTAAATTTTAGATGAAGTTTAAGTATAAAATAAATGCAATAATCGTCATTTTCATTTCTGCAGATTAATTGATCGCACGTGCAGCGGTTATTTCCTGCACGGACGAAAGTGTGCGAGATGTCAATTACCTTTTCCGAGTAAATAGCCATATGCCGGGTGAATCGTAACGGCGCCACGGGATTGATAATGATCATGCTATCGCCGGCGTATGTGTGTATCAGATTGTTCGCGTACCGTTGCCTGAGCGTGTGGAGAACAGAGGACTCGTTCAGGAAACGTAATTGCGAGAGCTCCTCGGCCTTGTCGAACTGCGGGGGATTCGCCTGTAAATTGAAAATAAACGATTCGTTTGAACCAGCCCACTTACTTGCCCAACGCATTCCCTAACGCACGAGTCATCAAACAACTTTTCCTCCCATCTGCGATTCATCCGAGAAACTGTGCAATTTCATATCGATCTCGAAAAACAAATTAAAACCTTGTAAACGGTACTATCAATTTCCTACTCGTCTCCGACTATCGGAATTATTCTCCGAGAACAAAGAACAACCTAGGCTTCGAGTGGATTGGTTTAGAACAGTTTTGCGTAGGGCGTGGAGGGTTAACAAAGTACTTATGCATATATGCACCTTCTCGACGTCCTCCTCGTCGACGAGGAGCTCCTCGCCGGAAGTAGTCAAGCGGATCCTCAGCTTGCCGGTGTCTGGGTCCGCCGGACCGCACTTCACCGCGGGGGTAAATCCGCCCCGGTGCAACAACCAAACCCTCTCCGAGCTCAGCCATTCCTGCTCCTGTGCCAGGTGCTCCTCCGATCGTGCCTTTAACAACCATCCAACATCAATTCAAACGTAATTCAATATCAATCCTACAACATAAATTGGTCCCCAACGAATTGTTTCTCTGTGTCCTGTTAAGGGGGTGAAAACTTTATTGGCAGCGAGAGTTTCGATCGTCGCCTGGAGTTCATTAACTGTTTCCCCAATTTCGTGAATCACGCCGGGAGAGAAGTACGTATATCACGCGGCAGCTGCACGCTTCCCGTATCGATTCCCGTGTATCTCGTCGCGTCAGCCGTTTCGTTGTAACTAGAAAGCGCGGTGACTCGTTGCTCTCTGTGCACGGTGTGCGCTGGCGAACGACACGTACTAGGCGCACCGTGTACGACTTCCTGGTATAATAAATTACCATGAATCAGGCCCGCCGGCACCGCCGCGTGTGCATTGTTTCGCGAAACAAACAGAAACCGCCAGCTGTACCCAAATGAGAAAATTACGGCCGCCCTTTCCTGCGTTCCCGGTTGAATTTGTTCGTCTGTCAAATTGATGAATTAAGAGACGCTCGGGTTCGCGGTAAACGAATCAGGAAATATAATATGGTTAGGTCGAAGCGCACGTGACATCGTTTTTCACCGGGGAAATTCGATTTTCTGATTTTCTCAGGGCCTGCGAAAACCTCTCCGGAGGCAACGATTGAACGGCTGGCAAACACTCAATTTGCCGATCATCGATAGCGGCGTTCATCGGCGCTCTACGAATCTCCTGTCTATCGTTGCGCAACAGTAATTTCCATACTCAACTCGCAACGCGTTCAAACACACTCGTACCTACCCGAAGGCGTCACGATCATCGCTGGGAGATACGTTTATGCATTTACGGAGAACTTATGCATGCAGAAAAATAATAGACTGCGCGAGACTCGTACAATCGGGGACAGTGAAGTTTAGCCACCTTCGTACAGTGGGTCTAGAGACAGTGTGGCAGATCTCTTTACAGACAATATGACCGCCAAATAAGGCGCGAAATTTAGCAACCAATGAACCATTCCACCAAGATCTTCACAGTCTTTTAACCATTTTTGTCTTTTATCAAGATCTTTAGGAAAATAATTCATTTTTACTAATTTATTCGAAGCATTTTTACAACCTTTCACCACATATTTAGTCATTTTCTTTTCGCATTAGTTCACTTTAATATTCTAGAATAATATTAATTTAATAATAATTGATGATTACTATAAACGTAGATTATTGAAATTTTTAATGTTGAATAAATTGATTTTTTCTTTCAAATATCTAACATTGATTTTATAATTTACGTTATAATAACTACAGCTATTTTCATAGCTATTTTATACAATTAAATTGTAGTGTATCTTAGCTTATATGTGTCTATCGTTTATATATAAAATACGCCACATTGTCTGCATAGTACAGCCAATCAGCGCGAGGTACATGGACTTGCCACACTGTCTCTAGACCCACTGTACACCTTCGCGTTTGTGTGCGTTTCCTAGTGGGACACATTGAAATTTCGATATATACATACATATTAAAATTTCAATGTGTCCCGGAACGCTCACAAACGCGAAGGTGGCTAAACTTCACTGTCCGAATCTTTACAGTGGTCGACAAAATTTACCTAAAACCATTCCTGATCCACCGAACGAATCGAAATACATAGTAAAAAATGTACATTGCTTTGTCGCTTTAACGAAGCCCAAGTTATCCTTGCGTACACCGTCGTTCTGCGTTGATTGTGTGTTCGTCCTCGCATGCCGAGGCATCGGTTGACGTAATGACATACCTCGTCGTTCCGCGGCGGCAGTCTGTTCTCCAGAAGCACCTCGAGGCGTTTCATGCACTCTCCTTCGACACCCTTGGCCAGCGACTCTCGACGGTGGTGCGCGCCGTCGTCGAGGACGTCCTCGCCGTTCCTCGAGTTCCTCTTCACGATCTTCTTCGCCAGAGCCAATTCCAACAGCTCCTCCCATTCGACGATGTCCACGATCGGTTTCGGTTTCGATTTCCCGTTCTTCCGAGTCCACTTCTGATTCTTCAACGACGGGTTCTTCAATCCGAGGATCTTTAGGTCTCTCGGAGGCTTGTCCCTCGGTTGCCTCTGCTCGATCTCGGCGGTGATCCGCCGCCACTTCCGTTCCTGGGGCGTCCTTATCACGCTGCTGTCGTCCCAGCCTTCCTCCATCCTCTTTAAGGATTTCGTTTCCCTTTCAGTTGATTCGAAACAGATTTCGTTCGGGCCATGATCGCACGCGATTTAAAACGAGATTTTATCAAGAGAACAATTGAGAGATACTCTTTAAATAATGATCAATCATCTGTACGATTTTATGACAAAATAACACACATGCCTGATTTCCTCTCTAAATAATAATCAATTAACACCTGTACGATTTTGTGACAAAATAAAATTAATAAAAATTGATGTCCCTTCTCTTGCTTTGATTTGATTTACATTATACAAACATTGCCTGATTTCTTCTCTAAATAATGATCAATTAACACCTGTACGATTTTATGACAAAATAACATTAATAAAAATTGATATCCCTTCTCTTTCATTGATTTGATTTACATTACTTTGATTGCTTTGATTCACATTATACAAACATTACCTAATTTCCTCTCTAAATAATAATCAATTAACACCTGTATGATTTTATGATAAAATATCATTAATAAAAATTGATATCTCTTCTCTTACTTTGATTTCATTTACATTACTTTGATTGCTTTGATTCACATTATACAAACATTACCTAATTTCCTCTCTAAATAATGATCAATTAACACCTGTACGATTTTATGACAAAATATCATTAATAAAAATTGATATCTCTTCTCTTACTTTGATTTGATTTAAATTACTTTGATTGCTTTGATTTACATTATACAAACATTGCCTGATTTCTTCTCTAAATAATGATCAATTAACACCTGTACGATTTTATGACAAAATAACATTAATAAAAATTGATATCCCTTCTCTTTCATTGATTTGATTTACATTACTTTGATTGCTTTGATTCACATTATACAAACATTACCTAATTTCCTCTCTAAATAATAATCAATTAACACCTGTATGATTTTATGATAAAATATCATTAATAAAAATTGATATCTCTTCTCTTACTTTGATTTCATTTACATTACTTTGATTGCTTTGATTCACATTATACAAACATTACCTAATTTCCTCTCTAAATAATGATCAATTAACACCTGTACGATTTTATGACAAAATATCATTAATAAAAATTGATATCTCTTCTCTTACTTTGATTTGATTTAAATTACTTTGATTGCTTTGATTTACATTATACAAACATTGCCTGATTTCTTCTCTAAATAATGATCAATTAACACCTGTACGATTTTATGACAAAATAACATTAATAAAAATTGATATCCCTTCTCTTTCATTGATTTGATTTACATTACTTTGATTGCTTTGATTCACATTATACAAACATTACCTAATTTCCTCTCTAAATAATAATCAATTAACACCTGTATGATTTTATGATAAAATATCATTAATAAAAATTGATATCTCTTCTCTTACTTTGATTTCATTTACATTACTTTGATTGCTTTGATTCACATTATACAAACATTACCTAATTTCCTCTCTAAATAATGATCAATTAACACCTGTACGATTTTATGACAAAATATCATTAATAAAAATTGATATCTCTTCTCTTACTTTGATTTGATTTAAATTACTTTGATTGCTTTGATTTACATTATACAAACATTGCCTGATTTCTTCTCTAAATAATGATCAATTAACACCTGTACGATTTTATGACAAAATAACATTAATAAAAATTGATATCCCTTCTCTTTCATTGATTTGATTTACATTACTTTGATTGCTTTGATTCACATTATACAAACATTACCTAATTTCCTCTCTAAATAATAATCAATTAACACCTGTATGATTTTATGATAAAATATCATTAATAAAAATTGATATCTCTTCTCTTACTTTGATTTCATTTACATTACTTTGATTGCTTTGATTCACATTATACAAACATTACCTAATTTCCTCTCTAAATAATGATCAATTAACACCTGTACGATTTTATGACAAAATATCATTAATAAAAATTGATATCTCTTCTCTTACTTTGATTTGATTTAAATTACTTTGATTGCTTTGATTTACATTATACAAACATTGCCTGATTTCTTCTCTAAATAATGATCAATTAACACCTGTACGATTTTATGACAAAATAACATTAATAAAAATTGATATCCCTTCTCTTTCATTGATTTGATTTACATTACTTTGATTGCTTTGATTCACATTATACAAACATTACCTAATTTCCTCTCTAAATAATAATCAATTAACACCTGTATGATTTTATGATAAAATATCATTAATAAAAATTGATATCTCTTCTCTTACTTTGATTTCATTTACATTACTTTGATTGCTTTGATTCACATTATACAAACATTACCTAATTTCCTCTCTAAATAATGATCAATTAACACCTGTACGATTTTATGACAAAATATCATTAATAAAAATTGATATCTCTTCTCTTACTTTGATTTGATTTAAATTACTTTGATTGCTTTGATTTACATTATACAAACATTGCCTGATTTCTTCTCTAAATAATGATCAATTAACACCTGTACGATTTTATGACAAAATAACATTAATAAAAATTGATATCCCTTCTCTTTCATTGATTTGATTTACATTACTTTGATTGCTTTGATTCACATTATACAAACATTACCTAATTTCCTCTCTAAATAATAATCAATTAACACCTGTATGATTTTATGATAAAATATCATTAATAAAAATTGATATCTCTTCTCTTACTTTGATTTCATTTACATTACTTTGATTGCTTTGATTCACATTATACAAACATTACCTAATTTCCTCTCTAAATAATGATCAATTAACACCTGTACGATTTTATGACAAAATATCATTAATAAAAATTGATATCTCTTCTCTTACTTTGATTTGATTTAAATTACTTTGATTGCTTTGATTTACATTATACAAACATTGCCTGATTTCTTCTCTAAATAATGATCAATTAACACCTGTACGATTTTATGACAAAATAACATTAATAAAAATTGATATCCCTTCTCTTTCATTGATTTGATTTACATTACTTTGATTGCTTTGATTCACATTATACAAACATTACCTAATTTCCTCTCTAAATAATAATCAATTAACACCTGTATGATTTTATGATAAAATATCATTAATAAAAATTGATATCTCTTCTCTTACTTTGATTTCATTTACATTACTTTGATTGCTTTGATTCACATTATACAAACATTACCTAATTTCCTCTCTAAATAATGATCAATTAACACCTGTACGATTTTATGACAAAATATCATTAATAAAAATTGATATCTCTTCTCTTACTTTGATTTGATTTAAATTACTTTGATTGCTTTGATTTACATTATACAAACATTGCCTGATTTCTTCTCTAAATAATGATCAATTAACACCTGTACGATTTTATGACAAAATAACATTAATAAAAATTGATATCCCTTCTCTTTCATTGATTTGATTTACATTACTTTGATTGCTTTGATTCACATTATACAAACATTACCTAATTTCCTCTCTAAATAATAATCAATTAACACCTGTATGATTTTATGATAAAATATCATTAATAAAAATTGATATCTCTTCTCTTACTTTGATTTCATTTACATTACTTTGATTGCTTTGATTCACATTATACAAACATT
The DNA here is from genome assembly GCA_019453355.1 of Ceratina japonica. Classification (NCBI taxonomy): domain Eukaryota; kingdom Metazoa; phylum Arthropoda; class Insecta; order Hymenoptera; family Apidae; genus Ceratina; species Ceratina japonica. The sequence goes on from SMSR01000703.1 coordinate 30,220, forward strand.
ACCTAATTTCCTCTCTAAATAATGATCAATTAACACCTGTACGATTTTATGACAAAATATCATTAATAAAAATTGATATCTCTTCTCTTACTTTGATTTGATTTAAATTACTTTGATTGCTTTGATTTACATTATACAAACATTGCCTGATTTCTTCTCTAAATAATGATCAATTAACACCTGTACGATTTTATGACAAAATAACATTAATAAAAATTGATATCCCTTCTCTTTCATTGATTTGATTTACATTACTTTGATTGCTTTGATTCACATTATACAAACATTACCTAATTTCCTCTCTAAATAATAATCAATTAACACCTGTATGATTTTATGATAAAATATCATTAATAAAAATTGATATCTCTTCTCTTACTTTGATTTCATTTACATTACTTTGATTGCTTTGATTCACATTATACAAACATTACCTAATTTCCTCTCTAAATAATGATCAATTAACACCTGTACGATTTTATGACAAAATATCATTAATAAAAATTGATATCTCTTCTCTTACTTTGATTTGATTTAAATTACTTTGATTGCTTTGATTTACATTATACAAACATTGCCTGATTTCCTCTATAAATAATGATCAATTAACACCTGTACGATTTTATGACAAAATAACATTAATAAAAATTGATATCGCTTTTCTTACTTTGATTTGATTTACATTACTTTGAGAGAGATTGCCTGTTTTCCTCTCTAAATAATAACCAATTAACACCTGTACAACTTCATGACAAAATATAACATTAATAAAAATCGATATCCCTTCTCTTGCTTTGATTTGATTTACGTTACTTCATTTGCTTTGATTTACACTATACAAACATAGCCTGATTCCCATTCTACATGAACCTCGATTAACACGCGTAGAACCGGTAGATTAGTAGCGCGTCCAGGCCGTGTACGTGTTCTGTCACGTAGAATTAGCTGGCCCATCAAGTGTCTAATTAAAACACAAGGCGACATAGCTCTAATGCCGTTCACGCGTTCAGATCATGTTTGCCGGAACGAAACCTTGTCTCCTCCACCAACCTTGATCCGGTCGTCGATGGACCCGATCCTCAGCGTGTCCGCCCAGCTCTCCTTCTTCCTGGTGCTCGCCGCCGACGGACACAAAGCGTTTCCGTTTACTTTTCTCCTCGCGTTCGCGCCGTTGCCCGCGCCGCTCCGTCGCTGCTGCTGCTGCTGCTGGCCGCCGGTACGAATCGCGGATGGAGAACCGTGGTTATTACCATTCATGGTCACGAACTCCGACGAGTGTATGCTGTCGCTGTCGCTGCATTCCCACGAGCTAACGCCGTTGTTACCGTTCGCGTTCGTCCTTCTATTATTAACCGATCTCCCTGCGGGGTGACACGGGGTGAGTTAAAGGCCCGCACGGCTCGCCGATCGACTCCTACCCTACGACCTTCGTTCTACCTCATCTTACAAGTCAACGAATAACCACCAATTACAATTTACATGATCGACGTATGAAATCTTTAATCAGGAACTGTATTACGTCCGAAGGTCGACGAGAGACGTCGCGGTCCGACTCACCCTGTTTCACCCCGTTCTCCTCGTACTCCTGGCTGAACCTGACCGCGGGAAACGAAATCGTCGCCCGGCGATTGTTTTGCTTGGCGATCCCATTGCCGTGCGCGTTGCCGCGGCAGGACCTGTGAAGCAGGTGATGCGCTCTCAGCGAGTCTTTGTCGACGACGTTCTCCTTGCGCAGAGCCATATTTCCCCGCCGGCGACGGACAAAAACAAAGAGAGACGGTTTTTCTTCACCGCGGGCTTTCACGCACCGGTAATTATCCCCACCCGCGCGGCTTCTCACGCGTCCATCCCTCTTCCGTCCTGTCCTTTGACGAATTTAGCCCGGTGAAAATATGTGTCTCAATTCTGGTTTTTGTCGCGGTAAAAGTAGAAAGGCGCCGACGAGCTTCCCATCGCCTCGGCGACGTTCCCCGCGTTACGATTTTAATTACAGCTCCTAGTCCCACACTTCTGCACTCATAAATTCACAATAATCGTAAATCGACGTAACTGCTAAACTACTTTGCATTTTAAATTGTCACGACAGATGATAACGAGTGATAACGAACGAGGAGTACACATGTACTCAGACGCACTCGATACACGCGCACTCGGATAATTGCGACGCGTTCGATAACGAATCGATTACGAAGTAATTACGGATCGGCGAACAGTTCGGTAATAGAATACGACCGACGGGTCCCCTCGTTTCGAGGAAACGGAACGGAACACGAGGAGACTCCATTACGGAGGAGCACGCCTCGAGCTCACCGAGTCTCGACTGAGGCGAAGGAGACAGCAGCAGCCAGCAGCCAGCAGCGCGTTAGTAAATATCTCGAGAGGCCCAAAGCAGATCGAAAAGAAACACGGGAAAAGACAGGCGGGAGAGGCGTGCTCCCACGGCTTCTCGACGCGCTCCTTCCCTTCCTCTCTTCGTCTTCTTGTCTTCTTCGTCTCTTCGTCGGAGTTCAAATGCGAAAGTATTCGCACGCTTATCATAGAAAGTTTTATGAATTCCAATTCCATCTTCTCTCGCTTCTCTCGCCCTAATGCGCATTTTTATGCAAGAATTTTTATGGACAGAATCACTAATTGACTGGTTTCAAACTCGTTTCCATTCAACACGGCGATTAATAATACAATATTAGAATATTCAAAATGTGTCAAAAGACATCGTCGGAAATTTTTGCTTAATAATTGTTTTTCTTGGATTTAATTAATTAAGTTAAAATAATTAGTATAGAAAAATTCGAGAATTTAATTGAGGAAATAATAATAATAATTTAGAACAAAAATTTCTGGTGCTTTTGAAATCGGTAGAAATGATATCAAAATTATAATATTATATAAATATAAATTATAATATTATATAAATATAAATTATAATATTATATAAATTATATAAATTATGATATTATATAAATTATACAAATGATGATATTATTATTAAACATTTTTATGACTTCTTAAAATGATTTTTCAACCCCAATTCTGAATATACTTTAGTAGGTTAAACGAATTTGACATAAAAATCGTCTATAAATACATAGAAGTGGTTTGGTAATGAAACACCATCGCCAGGATCGCATTGGTAAAATTTCCAGACATCTGATACGTATTCAAAGAGACTACAGTAATAGACTCTCATCCCAAGTCATCGATCATTATTAGTAGACTTCTGATTTTACGACGGAATTAAATCTACAAAAAATATAAACACTGCAAGAAATTCATAAAAATGAAATACCAAACACTGAAGCACATTTCTTAAACTGATATCATAAATAATTTATGTAGCATAAAAATGTGCAATCATTAAATTAATTCGAGCCAATTGCTGATCATATAAACTGCAAAAATAAATTACTACATTGAATCAATTAATTA